>JAECUM010035067.1:0-10682 GCA_016617855.1 Megalonaias nervosa
TATACATGTATCTCTATCCCTCCATCTGCATATAAAGAAGAAGAGTGGTCACCAACGTAATGTAACAGATTAAAAAGTAATAATTTCCTTCAAGCACGAGAGAAATATATTATTTCTCCTTCTGAAAATTTACGTTATAATTGTGTAATGATGAAAATAAATTTTTATATAAATATAACGGCTTTTGAAAATGAGGTTCAAACTAGTTGTTGTGATAAGAAACAACGAAGAATATTTGGCACTCTGACACAGGAGAGACCCAATAAGTTCCAAATGAAAGAAAGTAAATTGAATAGAAAATAGATGTAGTACTCTTTCTTCGTCTCCCATCCGCCATATTTTGCTCTACATATGTATGTAGGTATGCATCTTGAATTTTTAAAGAAAGGTTACGAATACTTACCTCTTATATTTAGCATAGTCAAATTACTGAGCATGTACGTGATATTTGCTAGAGATAAATCACAACGCCATATTTGTCCATCGCTGTCTCTGTGGGCATTTATTATTGTCATCTGAAATTTACCAATGGATTGGTTGCAAGTGAAGGTTTTATTCCGGCTTGACTTTTCATATAAGGGAATACAACTCATGTTGAGGAAAATGTATTCTTGGTCATCTGTCTCTGAATACCAGTGTACTTCGAGGGGGACTAAATTACCGTTGTAATCGCATGTCAAAGTCAGATTTGAATTTTCATCAAAAGCAGCAAGTGGAGCAGGACTTATCAGCAGTTCATATCCGCATGCATCTGTAACATTCAAATAGGATATATGTAGTGACAGTATTAGACTATTCTAGTGCCATTTAAAAAATCTTATAATTCGATAGTTTTATCCTGTTCATTAAACAGTCCAAATATTAACTTGATCTGCTGCAATCCTGCAAAGATTAGCTTTGTATTCAAACAATATTCTATACAAGATTATTTTAGTAAAGTAACATTGGAGTTGTTTTTTTTAACATTATACTATTCCGAAAGAGTTTGATTTCATTACCTTCCAGACTTCAACAATTAACGCTTCGGGCACGTACTATTCTGTCTCTATCTCTCTCGATAACGCATGCAAAAACCATTTAATGTTTCGATGAAACTAAAGCAATTATCAGACAGGATCAGTTCCATATCCAATTCTTATTTCAAAGGGTTACTTTAATATTTAGAATTTATGTGTCTGTTAATCTCAATATGTTACGTACTTTTGGAAACATCATCTACTTACTTAATATATAGCTAATATTTGGACATAGTAGCTCATACGTACAAGTTATAATATGTATGTATGTATGTATGTATGTATGTATGTATGTAGGTATGCATGCATTTTTTGCCTCCTCTTGTAAGTTACAAACTTATAAGAGATTTAGTTTTGAAGTCTGATTATTGAATTAAATATCGCACTAATAAAACTGCTTGGATATCAACGGCATATATAACGATAAAGTTACTTGTGAAACTAAACCCGCTGTTCCTATATAGAAACAAGAAGATACTTTTAAAATCAGCATCCATTCTCTTAAGGATAACGATCTGAGTTATTTCATAGTTTTTAAGAAGTTTCGGTATTCTTTTCAACATCATCTATATTTTGAATTTTGTTCCAATTGTTTTTGGAATCTGAACCCCCCTTGATGTCTTTTACTACAAAGTTTTATGACTCCTTATCAGACTCAAGAATATTTTGCAATAAATCTTTGTATCATCCATATTTTTCACTGCAATACTTTCTGAAAAAGAAAGAAATATTTTTTTTCAATGATTCTGTTTGAAATTCGTGTGTAGGGTTCGAGCTACGTTTTACCTCGTATTCTCCGTTTATAGAGGACAGGGATCTATTTCAAATTATTGTTGTACATTCTGTCATATATTTAACCAAGTTCTTATATTTGCAATGTTAAGTTTAGTTTTCGATCATAATTTATTGTTATGCTATTTTGAAAAGATACAAAGAAAAACAAGAACACAAATATGTGTTAGAATATCATACCAATTAAGGAATATTTTGCACATATTTATTGCTCTGTTGGATGTGTCTATACAATATGGCACTATGTGTAAGATGTGTCTTGCAACAATGTGACAGTTTATGGAGGATGCGTCTATACAATATGACAGTCACTGTCGGATGTGTTTTAATACAATATCACAGTAATTGTAGGCAGGGCGTACGTAAAGTATTTGGAACCTGGGGCGGATCCTTCCTTTGCCACCCACACAAATAAGTTTAAAATATGAACACAGAAAAATATATTATGTTTGCAAGCAGATTTTGAAACAGTACAGTGCTGTCATAAGCAAATTGGAAATAACTTTTACTTTGGCGAATTTTTCATTTGGTTTGAAAACTTGTACTGGTATTTCAACTCTCCGGATGGCACCACCCCCACCCCTTTCTGGCTGTCACCCGGGGCGGACCGCCCCCCTCGCACCCCCTTAGTACACCACTGATTGTAGGATGTGTCTTTATACAATATGTCAGTGATTACCTCTTGCAGAAAATCACCAAAACCATATGAAACTAGCCCGTTCTTTATTTGCGTGTTAGTATTGACGGTTTTGCGTTGTCACACCATATTATAATTTACACATATATTTTTCTTGTAAAGAAAACAAGGAGTAATAATCAGCATATGCAATGATTAATTATTATTCACAATGAATAATTTCAAGGGATTTTAACTATTTCGATAAAGCTAGCAAGAAATATATGTTCAGACTGCGTATGACTCAATTGTAAGCCTTTGAAAGGCGTTGGGAATATAAAGTAGTCGTTGAATGGATCAACGGTACTTCAGCACAATACTGGCTCTACTGTATTGACTAATATTAAAGCTCTAAAATACAAAGAATTGTAAAAAAGAAATATATAGGGAGATAGATTCGTAGATAAACAAACATAAATATTAAATATTAAAAGATACTGGCTAAAATGTGAAGAATCTCACAATTTTGTAAAAAGTATATACAACAACAGATAATGGTTGGGGAAAATATACTTACGTGATACAATCAAGACAAAGATTATCCACATCTTGTTTTTCTACTTTGTGTTTAAGAACATACAATGCCTTCTGGCGGCTTTAACCCATAAATTTGTAAACATCAGATGTATTCACGAAGCGTTACTACAAACATGGATCAACCTTGGCTTGAATAAGTTTCATTCCATTTTAATACAAGATTGTTATCGGTACCAGGGATTTGCTCCAGCAAGACAGATAATATATACTTTTGTTCAAATATTATTTGCAATCATATTTCATCTGTGGCAGTTAGATTTATTATCCTCTTATACTTGGTACAGTGTGGTAAATAAAATGAGGGCGGGTTTTACTTCTAATATATATTGTTTTCAAGTTTGATCAAGTGTATTTCAAAGTATATGGTAGTGTATTTTCCTCTTGTACTGTGAAATAGATGGTAATAAACATGCTGGCGTTACCTTGTCTGTGCCATAACGCTTCACACCATCTGTCTGTACCATGAATTGTATGATCGATAATAAGACAAGATGGAGTTTTCCATGCCACTTAGTGTCATACAGATATGTAAACAATTGTAATGTCACCGTGAAAATCCTAAGCAGTGTTTTATTTTAATGTCAGCGAAAGAAAAATGAAGTATAAACCTGATACCGTGCCTTTGACTAACAATTATTAAAGCAGAATCGCGGTCAAATGCGTTTGGCTGGTCTGGTATATGTTTTTTCCAGCAGTGCCGTTAACACTAGGTAGAACATCAACCCACGAAGCTCCCTAAACTTCCTTAACTGTTGTAATAACGCCTAGAGATGCAGCGTCTGATTCAAGCCTGTACTTTTGGGAACGGTGATGCGATAATCAATTACAATAACCGTTCTAGCAGCTAGCTTTATAGCTTTATAAAGGATGATAATTTCTTGCGGTTTTTGGCCTCACTTTTCTTTGTATGAACTAGTTTATAAGACCTCACCAGTCGTGTGTCCAGAGCATCATCGTATTCAATGCAGGATATTTTTCCTCAGTGAAGCAACCCATTCAAACGTGTAAATGTAGACATTTTTGTGTTTAGCTAATTAACAAGTTATCTCTGATTTAAAATTGTAACTGTTCTTAAGCTCGGCAATGACCTTGCTATGTAAACAGTTATCCAGCTATCTCTCAAGGCAAATATGTAGTGGTCTTGAGTTCGGCAATAAACTTGCCAAACTGTCGTTTCCACAGACGTCCCTCCCACCCCACTCCAGACTGACAGTCGTTCTAAAGGGGTCGCCAACTGGATCCCCACCTAGTCTCACCGAGTGTGGAACCAGACACCCTACCCACCACGGCTTCTCGGGGTTGGTGCTACAATCCCAGTTTACTTCTACTTGAGAGACATACCTACAGACAGAGAAAGAATAAACAAAGTCCATCGAATTCCACTTAGAATTACATTTCTACACATTTCAGTAACATTGTTTCATCAGGTAATTAGTACACTTAACATTTTGAATATCCAATTAGCGCTGACCAGGTTTAGCCAAAAAGACAACTCGATTATGATTGCTTTAAATTTTTGAAGCTAATAACAGATCATGAAAGTCACAATTCCTTTCAGATGCTAAACTAATCCGGCACATTTTCTGTTAAAACTTTTATATTTTCCCGAATGTATAATTTACAACTCGATTCACAACGACTGCTTCATATGTCAAATCGACAGTATTTTTTAGTACCGTGGACTTACCAGCTTGAAAGCAAGAGCTACATTGAACAATTTTTACTGGCTACAAAAGCTGGAGTTCGTATATGATAAACGATATGCAGAGAGAGAGAGAGAGAGAGAGAGAGAGAGAGAGAGAGAGAGAGATGTGAAAAACCGTCTTAAAGTATGTTTGAAAAAAAACGTTTCCTAATTGTGTCAGCAGCTGGCTTTATGAATCAAGAGATTATGGAGCAATGATGAGTCTTCAGAATCTCTGGTTGAAATATACCGTTGATTTCACAAATAGAAGTGTGTATCGGGAACAATTTACATCTTAGGGTATGATCTATTTCTTTAGTCAGTGAGAATAAACCATGTACATTCCTTTATGCCATGGCAGAAAGGCGTTGATAGAAAGACTGATAAACGCATGCATGAATTCATGCTTGCTTATAGCAGCAGCGAGGGTGGACACTACAACTTTTTCCGAGGGTCCGTTAGCAAAAATAAAGGTTCCTACGAAGGGCGAAAATAAGGTCAATAACGCTAAACCGAATCCGCTAACAGAACACATTTCGTTATTGCGGTAAACCGGCCACAATAACAAAATCGACGGGGTTAGTTCGTTTTTTTGTTACTCGTTTGTTGACATATTTTTTTTTTCTTCAAATTTTAGGCGTGTTTTGTTTGCGCGTCTCACGCTCATTTTTTGTCAGTCCACCCTCTCTGCTGCTGTGGTTTTTATCCAAATATTGTATCAAGTCCGTTACGATCTCTCGACCTGGGATCATGCAAATGTACTGTTATAAAACCAAACGGAGTAGCTTGCGCGTGTGCAAAGAAATTTTTTAATTTATTCATGTCCATGTCCCCTGAACACCATGTATAATAAATATTTTGCAGCGTATGATTATCAACTCCGTTAAATACAACCAAAATATTGCAGTTGTCTCTGATCACTTTTGGAATTTGTGTATACCGCTGGGTAACATAAATCACATCTGTATTTTTATGTCTACCTCTGGAAAATATCCTAGCTGGATTTGATTGTTTATCCAGCATGACATCGTCGTATACTACTAAATGATTAATACGTCCATCCAGGTCATCTACTGATGGCGCTTCATCAATATCAGCGATAAAATCAATAACACTGACTCCATCCCTGTCACTGTCTTCATATAACGATTTTGCATTTTCATTAAAATCTTTCAGTACTTCATAGCATCGCTGATCATCCACGGATGGTGCTACTAAATATAATTTATCCCACTTCAGCCATCTCATTATCAAATTAAGCAATAATTGTAATTTACCTGATCCAGATGGACATATTATTATCATCCTGATAGAATTAGGTAGCGCTGGGTGATGCTTGACTGGTTCTTGTTTTCGTGTCGCCGAAAAGTCAATTATATCCAAATGGTAAATAATATGAATTTATATTGTGTTTGATGCAAGGCAACCACCCCCACCGTTGGATTAACAACAATAATAACAAAAAATAAAAAACGCGCACTCACAGATAAGTGTGAAAAGTGTGGCACAAAAAGATATAAATTCATTTCGTCTAGCACAAAGACAGGAGGTGATATCGCTGCTTCGTTGGGAAAATTACCTGGGACTCCGTGGGCAATGTATCCCGGAGAAAAACACTTACCAGGATATAATTATTGTGGTCCTGGAACTCGACTTGATATCCGACTTGACGAACGAGATAAACCAAGACCAGGAGAGTATCCAATAAATAAGATCGATCAAGCATGTCATGTTCATGATGTTGCGTAAAAAAGCAAGGATTTACAACAACGGCATCTCGCTGATGTAAAATTGATTCATGCGTTAAATTCTATACCTGATAAATCTCTCAGAGAAAAACTCGCTAGTTTTCTAGTGAAATCTGCTATGAAAGGTAAAATAATGCTAGGGGCTAGGTAATTAATTATATAATTATTATAATGGAATCCATTAATATCCAAGAGGATATTGGAAGGGCAGAGTAGCGATTAGTAAGCTTGCTGAAGCAGCAAAAGTAGTAATATATAAGGCCGATTCTATCTCTAAGACCTTTTTCACACCCACCCCACTCTCAGAACAAATACAAATTACTTTCTCAGAGACCCTAAAACTCCCACCCCAAACGATTTACACAAAACTGAAAGGCAGATTTTAGCTCAGATATAATTCTATAACTTTACACTAATATATAACATGCATACCTAGACTTTGTAACAGATGTTGTCTAATCAATACGCCTAGCCGTTGCGCAGTATAAAAAAATCAATATCTCTATGACAACCGAATCAGGTAAATGCCTTAACACGTTATACGGAGATCACGTGATTATCTAGAATTTGCCAGAACATAGGTAAAATACCTTAGTCATACGGAGATCACGTGAACGGAAACAACGGAAAATTAATGCCTTAAAGTGTCTCAAAACGGTGATGAGATTTTTTAGATAATTAATTTTCAGAACAAGTATATATAAGGCGGTCAAATTCTCTCATAGTCACTTCACCGCTGCATGTTCAAGGGGAATCTTTACTGAGCGAGATCAGGTAAGTGATATTATTTTATTGTTTAGATAATATTTCATACCCTCTCATTATCATACTTTTTTTGATAATCTTTTTCATACCTACTAACTCTCATTGGTAGAATATCTGTTAACATATTGTCAATAGTACGAAACTCGCGTATTAAATCGTCCATATCATATTTTATACCCCGCAAGTAAGATCGTATCTGATCAAATAATTTTTTATAGGTGATACTAGCCGTTTGGCAACTATTTTTTTTAGTCGTGAGTCGAGGTTCTATCTTTTTACACGCAGTTGTAAGAGAAACACCAATGCCCGATATTATTAGCAAAAACGGGTTTAATGATGCACCACTTGAAATTATACCAGATCCGGTCAATATCAGCGGTAAATATGATATTACTCGAAGTATTTTGTTATAATATTTATAACATTTTTTCACGCACCAAAGTTTTTTATGATAAAATTTGTAATATTGCATTCGAGCGTCCACATCTTGTTTTGGAATTTCTGTTGAAATGTGATTGAAATCAAATATATATTTTTTCATTATATAATATTAATTTACAACAATGCTGGTTTGATTAAGTGACTAATTGCGGTGTTTCAGCTACAAATTCCAAACACCACCAGTAAGACGTTGCGGTTATTGTTTGATCATCCGCTTCCAGTAAAAATATTTCTTCAGCATCTTTATTTAACACTATAGATACAACTCCAGAGAAAGCATCGGTTGAATGACGCCATGGAAATGTTGTAGTATAAATTTTAAACTTTACAGAGCTAAAGATAGATAGTCTATAAACACCAGTAACTTCTGCGATATATTTGATAGTGTTATTTTGCTGTGACCATGTTGTTAATCCTGATGCTACTGTGTACACGATATTTTTAATTTGTCTGTGTGGAATTTTAATCAGATTAGTTTTTTGAACAATAGTAGGTATTCCACTGACAATGTCGTTGAGTTTCGTGTTAATGTCGGCTAGTTTTATTTCAACGGTTGGTTGTTCCCCAAAAAATTATTTAAAGGGTTTGTTTATATTTCTACGAAAATTTAAGAACGTTTCTACGTGTCTAGAAAAATTAGCACTAAGTGTAGTAATTTCATCACCGATTGTTTTTAACGAAGTTGAAATAGGAATTTCCTTATCATCAACATACTTTTTTGTTACAGCATCAAAATCATATTCCGGTGTTCTAAGATTATTAATGCCGTTATTGTTCATGTTGAGAAATGCACGCATTATGCCACCGTTGGCCAATACGTACTTAGATTCTTGATCATCGACATATTTTTTTGTTGCGGCGTCTGCATCTGCGGTTGGGTTTCCAAGACCTGTAATTTTATTTTGATTCATAATAATACAACCCGTAAATGAATCACCAGCTTTCTTAATATAATCGTTAACTGACGTACCGGAATCTTGTATTTTACCCTGATCAGTAAAAGTAACTATATTATTAACAACCGCGGTGGGAATTCGTACAAGTACATTTGACAGTTGTACATTACTCGTCTTTAATCGTCCTTGTTTATCCTGGAAAATAACAACTTCATTTTGATCAACACTTGTGAGATTTAATAAATTATCAATTTCATTTCTTAGCTGATCAAGAGTTGCGTACTTAGATAAGTCACCTTGATAACCTTCAGTCAATAAATCTCCTGTTAATGTTCCAAATTTTGTATAGTAGCTCATTATTTATTGTCTTACATAAAATTGTCAACATTAGTTAGTTTAATATTACATAAAATATATAACAAACAATGGCAAAATTGACGACGTCGTCGCCGATACTAAATTTTGATACAGAGCTGTTGGTGAAACATAAACATAACAATGAACTTCCAGATTGTCTTTATCTTATTGTTGGGCGAACTGGATCAGGAAAAACAAATTTGCTTATGAACTTACTTCTCGGCGATAATTTTAGCTACGATCGAGTTTATATTTACACAATTAATCCTCAGCAAGATAAGTACGAGCTACTAAGCAAATATAATGACAAACTACGTGATGATCTTGAGGCTGGTGAAGATTTTTTTATAATCAGACAACCAGATGATCTTGTTCCAGTTAATCAACTTGACTCGGATGAACATAAGATAGTAGTTTTTGACGATATTCCGCTAAATAATCAGGAGATGAACAAAATAAGATCATATTTTTCACTGTCACGTAATAAGAAATGTAATTCTATTTATTTAACTCAAGGTTTTTATAATGTTGACAGATTTATTAGGCGAAATACTGGTTGTTTTATATTATTTCCAGGACTGGATAATGTTGACGTTAGAAATATCGCGAACGAGCAATGCGGTGATGTAACAAAAGATAAATTTATCGAATTATATCATAAAGCTACAAAGGATAAATATAACTTTTTCTTATTTAATAAACTTGCAAATGATCCAACTAAAATGTTTCGCTGTTGTATTGACATTTACTTACAGTAATGTGTTTTCCTCTTAATTTTATAAAATTTATATATAATAATTATGGACAAACGAGCAAAATATAGAAAACATATAGAAGATCTGAAAAAACTTGCTCAAGCAGCATTTAAGCAAAGGGTACAACAAGCACGACGTGGACAAGTAACTGCTGCAGAAACAACAGCTACGATTCTCAAACCAGTTACTGAAGCACTACTTGGAAAACAACCTGAAACTAGGACACTGTCAGACGAAGAAGTTAAAAAACTTCAAGAAAAAGGTTTAGTCGGGATTGTTAAGGAACAACAAGAAGCAGCTGCTGCAAAAATTATTAGAAGATCTGATGAAGAAAAGTTAAAGTTAGCTAGAGAACTTGTAAAACATATTGCAGATCCTGCTGCTAGACAAGCTGAACTAAGACTGCTATTAAATAATCCACTTTTACTTGAACAAAGATTATCAGAAAGAGTATCAGTTGAACCGATTGGAAGAATGTTAGACGAGATGAAGGAAAAAAGTAAAGGTCAAATAACAATAGAGGAGATGCGTGAGGAAGAAAAAAGATGGCGAGAAGAATTTAGAAGAAAACATGGACTAGATATCCAAGACGAGAAAAATTTTAAAAATACTCTAGAGAATATAAATAATGAAATAAGAGATTACGAGTATGAAACGTTTAACGAAAAATACAATTTTAAAAATGTGAGAATACGAAATATTAGTAAAACTAATTACAAAGCTGAAGAAAAAATTGAAGAGCTAGAAAAAATTAAAGAAGAAAATAAGAAACATTTATACGATGTAAAACTGGAAAATGAAAACTACTACGACAGTGTCAGACAATACCGACACTGGATTATCGCTGATCTTTATATCAAAGTTATTCGTAATGTAAAACATAACATATATCATAGTCATCATAATAGTGGTTTGAGTAGTGAGGCAAAAGAAATAGATCAAATACGTATGAAAGCTGATAAAGTTGTCTCAAAGGACATAAATCCTATTGAAAGACAAATTGAATTAAGTCGGT
>JAECUM010035069.1:0-60965 GCA_016617855.1 Megalonaias nervosa
ATATATATATATATATATATATATATATATATATATATATATATATATATATATATATATAATTCCTATGGACCTTGTATTCTGACGATACGCTAACAATTTCAAATTATGTGAAATACTGGGTAAGGAAAAATACATAAATGGACATAATTTAAGGTCTAACATTATAAATGTCCATATGAAGCGGATAGCACTTTGCGCATTTAAATCAATAATGAGGGGCGGGGACTTGTGCTCTTCACTATATCCAATACTTAACTTTGGCTAACTTGGTTAGAGACTGAATAAACGTATGGTATAGTTCAGAACGAGATATCAAAGTTTCAGCTGTCGATGTTATAATAAATATTTTATATAAAATAATACAGCTGGACTTAGAAACCTACACATTGAAACCATCAAGTCATATACTCTGTCGTAAAATTATTTTAAGATTATAATGGTTTTCTATGGCTTTTCAAGCGTTTGTATAAAGCAATTTGATATATCAATACTGTTCGACTATCAAATTGTAATCCGGACATAGCGCATTAGTACGCATAAATACGTACTGTTTCAACATTATGTTATGCTTCAATAGACGATAGCTTCTCTGCTGTTCAAATCAATGATGAATGTCCAATGTTCAAATCAATGATGAATGTCCAATGTTCAAATCAATGATGAATGTCAAAATGTTCAAATCAATGATGAATGTCCAATGTTCAAATCAATGATGAATGTCCAATGTTCAAATCAATGATGAATGTCCGATGTTCAAATCAATGATGAGTAATCATCAACTATGTAAGAATTAAACATGAAAAACCTCAGTAATACATGCTTTCTAAATTAATTAAACATGATATACAATTTCATGGAAATTCTCTCTGCTTTCCCTTTGCTCTCTCTGTCTCTGTCTGTCTGTATGTGCCTCTGTCTTTGTCTCTGTCTCACTCTCTCTCATTTCCACAAGCATAAGGGACAAAGCACCTGGACATATATGGAGTGATTGAGAAAAAGAAAACTGAACTTGCAGCACCAAGTAACCTATGAGAACCCGAGTATTCATAATGCGTAGTTTTACACGTTCCATTAGATCTTAAGACAGTGTTCACAGTGTCACTGATACAAACCACTACCACGTTTGTTTGCAACTCAGTCTCTCTGGAGTAATGCATGAAGATGTCGGCGAAAATCCGTCAAGAAACGAGCTTGTAGGATATTCGGCTGTGTCATACGATGATGTCAATGGACCTATGAATGATGGTAAAATTGATAGTTCCACGTAACAAAAGTGGAAATATAGTAATGGAGGAAAGTAACAATTGTATTATTGGTAGGAAATGTTCATTAAATAAACAAAAGACTTGATCAAATGTAAATGCATGTAAAGTTCGACTTCACTCGTTGGTTCGTCATTACACTTAGTTCATATTTTTACACTCGCCGGTAAGTGAATAGCTGCGCGTTCATTGTTCAATTAGCTAGACAAATTATGCTGATATTTGTGTGCTCTACATTAGTCATTTAAACCATCTTTCCTGCTCAAATCATGTGTGTTCAACATTTATTTAATCAATACGAATGAAAATATAAGTTAAAAAATAAAGGAAGCAACATATCAACTTTGCAAAGAAGGTTGTGATCTGCCGCTAAAGGAAAAGATCTTTATTCTGCAGCGGATACACTGGACATGAGTGTGAAGAGTTCATTCTTTCCGGCAATATACTGTTGCCTGTAGTAAGTCTTAACTGTGCTGGAAATGCAAGTGTGTGTATTTGTATTTGACATAAATAAGATATATGTATAGTATATACGCTCTATCTGTAATATACCAAGCGTTGTATACATTTTTTTAATAACATTAAACTCGGCAAGCCTCGTTTCCTGATACACTCCTTTTCATTGATTGTTTTTGGGCTTAGCAACTCTGGTCCACAGAAAGAGATCAAAATCTAAATCTGGATCCATTGCATGCTATGGAATATACCGGTAGACAAACCAAGAGGGGATGGGATGGTGTAGAGTGGGAACAGAGCATAAGATTGTTTCATTATCCATCTCGGGTTCTGTTATAGTGGATTATCTGCTAGGTTTACCACCAGAGAGAGAGAGAGAGAGAGAGAGAGAGAGAGAGAGAGCACATAATACATGTGGCGAGGATGAACTCATAAAACAATATATTTCATAGATGATATTTGCTTGAATTAGTGAATAACTGATATATTTCGTCGAGTGGGTGAAAATCTCAGAATGATCGCCTACTTGAGAAAATTTATCCGTTAATCAGTCGATTCGAGCAAATTTTCTTTTCATTCTATGCTCAAATGTTTTCGTTAGCAACATGTATCACGGATTGATAGCAGATATCTTGCTTCAGCTTTATCCCTGGCAACAATCGCAGCGGTTTACAGTTTTAATTGTGCAGTTTCGTGCATATTCTCATAGACAATTTTTGTAATATAATTCTGCTTACTAATTGAAGGCAAAACAACACAACAAATTAATATAAAACTGTTTGCACATTGTAACATTGTAGAAAAACCTCAGGGAAAGTTTTCGCACACCATACTAATGACTCGGCTATTTCTCTCACTCTACAAATTTGTACACATTTCCCCATTTGATAAGGGAAAGCAGAGGAGATATCGATCGATTTTATTTCAAAATCCGGAGCTATTAATTAATGTCCTTTTAGCATTATTATTTTATAAATGATTTATAACTGGAAATTCGTAGATGATCAAGAGAAATAATCCATCGTTAAAACCATAATTATATGCTTATTTATACCATGAGTATTGATATATCAAATTACTTTTTACCAACCCTATAAAAGTCTAGTTACGCTTATAGCCTTCGTTATCTTCAAACAATACAATTTACATTTGTAGGTAATGACCATAGTTTGGAATTTTTTCGGTTCATGTTTTAGTGATAAATAATTACTCAGTTAATATTCCCAATGCAAACAAAAATGAAACTTACTGCTACTAAATTGACACAGTCAAATACAATCTTCGGTGCGATTAGCATTTATAAGTATGTAATCTCTCAGACAATAGATCGATATGTTTCAAAATAATGAAACTTATTGACACCTGAGCAAAATTATTGAATCGATATGTTTCAAAATAATGAAACTTATTGACACCTGAGCAAAATTATTGAGAACCTTTGCATTATATATAGAAAATATCACACTCATTCAAAGGTAATGGTTCAAGTTAATGAATTACGAAATAATGTTTTATTTTATCGACACATTAGTTTGAACAAAAATGATTTTCGATTGAACAATATGTGTCGTGATTTCGACATATTATTTCCTTTATAAAATAAGAAGATGTATATTTATCTGTATATCATTTTAGGGGGCTCTGTATTTTTACATATATATCGCTAGACAAGTTTACATATTAATAAGAAAAGAATTTGCGCCCCCTACTCTTTTGTCGAGAAGATAGGATATAGTGTGTGTAACTGTGTGGCAGCTTATTCCTGTCGATACCGAATTGTTAAGCCATCGATGTTTCAACAACTGTAAACAAGTGACGTGTACAAGCGTTTATTTCTCACTTGATAGCTTTAACAGCTTTAGAATCTAAATTTATTTTTATACAGTTGACTACATCCGTGACAAAATGTATGATGAAAATAAATTGTATAGAGATTTTAATATTTTTTTCCTGTTTTGTGTTATCAATTATTCCAAGGCTATTCCGCAGGGAAACAAATTTCACTCGTCTATATCATTCCCAAAATAACATGCTTTTTGTAAAACTACAGTGTTACAATATGTAATTTGTTAAGGTCAATATTAAATTTATGTTAATATTTTCATAAATAGTATATTTCATAGGTACTATTATCGATGTATATTTTGTTATTATTACAATATAATGTTGATTATAAATCTGGCAACATGAAAAGACAATATCTCCTTTAGGGCAGTTGCCCTGTGGACAAAGTTAACCAATGGGGCGATTGTGCCTAGTATTTGGGTACGTTGTTATAGGATGTTGATTTCAAGTTATGGCTCATGGTCCATAGACTTAAGGAGAGGTTTAATTCGTTGGGGTATGATTGATAGACCCAGGGGTGCACGTGTGATATGTTTTAACACATGAGGCTTACAACTCAGGACTTATTTGAAATATATGGAAAATGATCATTATACCTGCTCGGCACACCCGAACAACTGTGATTTAAAGTCATTTAGTGTCAACATACTTAACACCCATAGAAAACTCACTGACCGAAGTTGTTTGTCTGTGTAGAATGATTTCAAGGATATTACACAATATTATCGTATGCATATACTACAGTATCCTTTCGAACTGATAGACAAACACTCGTAATTTATGATTAGCCTTAACGGTGTTGGCGTATAATACGGGTAAAGCACAAGTACGAATGTACGTATGCATCACAACAACCTTTAAAACGATAGAGGGACTGTAGTAGGTTATGTTTAGCTTTAATTTTGATAGGGACTTCAAGGGCATCAGATACGTACGAAATATTTATCACAACATCCTCTAAAATCTATAGCGACAATAACAATTTCCATAGAACCTGCTAAGACAAGAACTGTACTAGTAAGCTTTCTGGTTCTATCTGATGACTGCTATTAATCGCTCTTGTAATAATATTAATAATAATACTACTAATAGTACTACTACTATTACTACTACTACTACTTTTACTGCTACTACTGCTACTACTGCTACTACTACTACTACTACTAATAATAATAAGAATAAGAATAATAAGACGAAGAAGAATAAAAATAAGATAATGAGGCTGATAACGATGATCTTGGCGTCACTACGACGACTGAAAAAAATGTAGCAACATTATATCTCTTAAACTTATGTGTTATTTAGTGTTTTAATAAAAGTATACACATTTGGTGGTTTTTTTTGTGTAGATATGTATTAATGTTTCTAGTAGTATATATTTATATTGACATGTGCGTTAATTTCTATTTCTTCTGCTGCAAATCCCACTTGTAGCAATAAGATGATGATGATGACGACGACTACTAGGACGATTAGATAATTAAGGTGATAACAGTAGTGAATTTCTTACGAAAAGATATATAATTAACTTCATAAGTAGCAACGTGTTTTTCTTCTGATTGCACAAGTTACTGATTATTGTAAAGTTAATATTTTAATATATGTGGACATATTTGTTATTTTTGTGTAGATATTTATTAATGTTGATGTAAAGTATATACGTATATAAATCAGTATTATTTTTATATAAGTATACATGCTTAATATTTTGTGTAGTGATGCATTAATGTTTATACCACATGATTGTACAAGCTATGTATTATTTTAATATAAATGTTACAACTCCGTTGTCTTACAATAAGTAAGAAGAAAGCGCACAACCCAGTAGTTTTGTAAAATTTAAAATATATTTTTTTTCAAAAATTTAAAGCGAAAGATTTAAAAATAACTTACAGTGTGGTGAATTAAATCATATATTTTCAATCAATTCAGGTAAACTCCTCACAAGAATGGTGAGTGCTATTAATCATGAATAATTCTAAATAGAATGTCCCGTATATATAATGCCTTTATACGCAATACCGAGAAATTACAATTCCAGGTCTTGAACGAAACACATTGGTATTTCGAAATCACTTTACAGGCTCACGTGGTTTATCACTAGCCTTTTATAACTAATGTCCTAAAAGGAGATCACGTGATGATTATCTGCATTTACTATTCACCCTTGAATCCCACGAATGATTCAATTTACGTAATATACAAATATAAATGATTCGTAAAGTAGTACGATCATTGGGGAAAAATAGTGTTTAATATGGCATTAACATGCTATCACTCACAAAGTGTATATATATATATATATATATATATATATATATATATATATATATATATATATATATATATATATATATTCAACTATTGTATATTTGTGTAAATATGTATTAGTGCTTATATCACTTTATGTCCACAGCCGACAGTCACCCCGACTACAATGGTATTGTGATATCTAGAGACAGGATAATCGTTATAGACTACAAGCCGTGGAATGACAGGTATGTGTATAAAGTGCGCCTTCACAGACTCCAGGATGGAAAGTTGCTTGCCACGTCACACCGACTGCAGTCAGCACCACGAGACATATGTCTGATGAATGAGATGGAAATATGTGTGCTTCTATGGAACGGTGTTATAGAAATTATGTCCATTGAATCTACAGACATGACAGATGCTATAACAAAAATAAGAACATTAGATGTACAACGATTATTTGATCGATACGATTCTGTTGCGAGATTCAAGGGCAATCTTGTTCTCTGCGGTGTAAAGAAGGACACTATGTCATGGTGTATTGTGTCTCTTGATGATGGACATGTTGACACAATTCACCAGACTTGCAAAGAGGGCGTGATAGTTGACAAAGTATGGAGTGAGAGCTCAGTAACAACAAAAAACAACATGATTTACATCTCTTGTTATGCTGGTTCTAACTCCCCTGACACTGGTGTATATGGATACGACATTGTCAATCCCAGTCCGTGTAAATATACATACAAACATAAAGATTTGTATTGGCCGAATGGAATCACTATAAATAAAGTCGGTTTTATTTTCGTATCTAACTTTCTATACCCTTTCTGTATCCATCAACTTACAGACAAATGCCATCTTGTGTCCATATTCACTCACGGAATACCACGGAACCTCTGGGCCATATTCTGGGACCAAGGACATGGACATATCTTTGTCACTTGCAGTGGGAGCAATCACATAACCATATTCAGATCAGAGCATCAAGGTAATGCATGTTTTATATTTTATGAACACACAAATATTGTAATAACATAACAAAAGAAAATTACAAACTTCATTTTTCTTACATTATCAAAGACTTAATTTCACATTTAGAAAACAAAATGTTGAAAGAATATTTCTTTGATGTATAGCTGTCTTGTTGATATGAAGTAAGATATGCATAAAAATAGTACTTATGGTTATAAAATTATAATATATTCATTTCCTAATCATTGAGTGATGGACATTCATTTCTAGCATATATCTGTAATATATTTATTTATGAGTATATATGATCACTAACCTTTACGACGAAGTTATGAAAGGATATCGACGACCATGATGAAGGCTGCGTCGATAAGACATTATGAGGTTTCGATTTCATTATGCGACGAGTGCAATTGAATCCATTCTAAGCTTGATCGCATACATTTTATGTCTTCTAGAAATGTCCTCTGGTTCAGTAGCTCTTATTTATTTACACCGTTCTTGAATGATTTTGCAAGAAATATTTATCTTTATTAAGCGAGTTTAGCTGAATAATCACAATTAAAAGTTACATGTACAAATAAGTGCACCTGTTACATAATTAAATAAACATCTAAAGGACACTTTCTCAAATTTATTTGTTCTCAAACTGAAATCTTGGAAAGTCTTTATTTTCTGCAGATTTTAATAAATACCTTATTCAATGTCAATGCAACTGTGGTACTTCTGACCAGCTTAGAAAATTTCTTTTGTTGTAGGAGGTCAAAACGCTTCAGAAGTCCCAATAAGCAATGAAAAATATCAACCTATCATTGAGGAGACATCCATTGATATAGGACAGGGAATTGTAAGCACTTGATGTCTGAATCAGGCATAAGATATATTAAAACATAGTGTGTATTTGTGTAGTGTGCATTTGTAGCTTAATTTCAGTGAGCAGCAGAAGGGGGTCGACTACTCCCCCCAAAAAGTGGCGTCGACCTTGAAGCACCCCCATCAAGGCCCCATTATACAATCCAGGTCTTGTAAGAGTGTTGATTGTATCTGTGGTAATGCTAACTTAGTTATTAAAGGGCAATGTGAGGCTTGTATGAAAATAGCAAAAAGGAATGACTGCGATCAAGCTGATTGACGTTGAATATCTATTGAATGACTTTCTTGGGTAATTGTTATAGTTTTTCCACTGTTTGTGAACTCCCCCACCCCACGGCGAATCGCTAAGTCCGACAAAAACATTTAGAGATTCAGAGGACTGTCCAGGATGAATTTCAATTTTGTAATCAAGCACACTTCTACCTAAGTGAAACCCGGGTGCTATAACACGTGCACGTTTATTGGGGTTCCGAAGGTTTCCCAGGCAAGTGAAGTTGGGTTAAGTTTTACAAGTGTACAATTGCCTATTCAATAATATTTCATATTTTTTCAGTGCATCGCAGGTACCAGCTCCTACTTAAAATTTTTTTAACGCTAAATTTATTAAGTATCTGAACATATTAAGTAATGCCTATTCTGTTTTATGTATATCGTAACAGTTATTGACTTATACCTTGAGAAGAAGGTATTATTTTCCTTGTGCTGGAAAGAGTTTATTTTTCTTTACATCTTTAGAGCTCGAGATGTGTCTTGTTATAGATGACAGCTATAGGAGTTCATCTACTTTTTAAATAATATTTTCTTTTCCCTGGAAAACTACACAAATGGTTTAGGACAAAGACATTCAGTGAACTTTATTCTAAATTTGAATAGTACAGTACAAATTGTGGTTCAACGCGTGACATTCTGGACATTTGTGTAAAGACTTCATCTGACGTCATCGTCCTCCATCTTGGAACCAACTTGAGATTCAAACTAGATTCAGTTAGAATTGTTTATTAATAGGACTTACATATTTTCACAATTCTAGGATAAATGTTTGGATTTTCTTCGCAAACCGTAAATCCTATTTCATATTTTCACCTTTTCGTAGTGTTTTCTAGGGAAATAAATTATTTTTGTTAAAACTTACAAAGCGTGTTGTCTCCACTCTTCTCTTTTGTTACTTTTGAACGAACCGATACGTGACATAAAGAACATTGGGAAGCTTGTCCTTGGGATATTTGAATTTGGCTAAAATATTTCAGAAAATTGTTTTTTGAAATTTAAATGCCCCTTGTTTTCAAATCCCAAGTATTATTTTTACATTTTGTTTGAAAGTTTTAGTGCCAACAACAGGCTTTCATTCACAATGTCATCGAAAGTGGAAATAGTTCCTTCTAATCTAACTCAGGAGCAGTTGGATAGTCTGAAGACAGATGAGTTACTTGAACTTGCCAGAAAGTTCCGATCTTTCGGAAGCAAAATCTTAATGAAACAAGATATTAAAAGAATTTTGATTCAAAATTTTGGTAGAGAAGAATGTGTTTGATAAAAGTGTTTTGGCTTCGGTCAGTAACTCGGTATCGGACTCTGACATAAAAGTAATGGAATTAAAAATGCAATACAAGATGGAATTGGAGTTAAGGTAGCTCGAGATTCAGAAAGAGGAAAGAGAGAAAGATAAAAAATGCTTTGTGAAAAAGACGAGAAAGAGAAACAATTGCAGTTGCAGTTCCAAGAGAAGCAACTGCAATTGTAATTTGAAGAGAAGGAGAAAGAGAGACAGGAAAGAGAGGAAGATAAACAATTACAATTTGAAGAGAGGGAGAAAGATAAGCAAATGGCGTTACAGAAAGAAAAAAATGCAATTGGAGTTACAAAAAGAACAAATGCAATTAGAAAAGAGAGAGAGAGAGAGAGAGAGAGAGAGAGAGAGAGAGAGAGAGAGATGTGCAAACACAAATTAAAATGAAAGAATTAGAACTGGTAAGTGAAAAGCACGAATCCATTTCTCGTACAAATTCAAAGTTTGACATTGTAGGAAATATTAAATTAGTGCCCCCTTTTAGTGAAAAGGAAGTAGACAAATATTTTACTCATTTTGAAAAAGTTGCTGAAAATTTGAAATGGCAAAGGGAGTATTGGACTCAATTATTGCAAAGTGTACTTTATGGCAAGGCCCGAGATATCTGTATATCCCTGTCATTACATGAAAGTTCTGACTATGATTTGGTTAACGAATACATTTTGAAGGGTTACGAGTTAGTCCCTGAGACTTATCGGCACAAATTCAGAAACTATAAAAAGGAAACTAGACACACTTATGTTGAATTTGCTAGAGAAAGAGAACAGTTGTTCAAGAGATGGTGCTTAGTTGAGAAAATTGAACATGATTATGAAAGACTTGAACAACTGATATTACTTGAAGAGTTCAAGAACTGTGTTTCTAGTGATGTCAAAACTTATCTTGAAGATCATGAGGTCAAAACCTTGGAAAATGCTGCTCCTGCTGCTGATAAGTATTCCTTTGGCAAGCAAATCTTTCACTTAGCAGTCTACTGGTTGAAAGGTATTCCAGCATAATATGACTCCTCCTAAAATTCAATCTGGCACAACTTTTAAAAATCAAGCTTCTGATAACTTTGATTCAAAATCCTTCTCTATTCCTACGTGTACCTATTGCAAGAGAAAAACACTCGTTATATCTGATTGCTTTAGATTGAAATATAGGCATCAGAATCAAGATAGACCTATTCAAAATGCACTTATTTCTAAGAGGTCAAGGTCACGGGCATGTATTGAAAACCATACATATGTTGGGTCTCAAAAGTCACAGTCTGATTTCATTATCGAGAATTTTGAACCATTCATGTCGAAGGGTCCTATATCACTCTCGGGTGATTTGGCCAATCCTATCCCTATTAAAATTTTAAGGGATACGGGAGCTTCTCAGAGTCTTTTATTGTCAGTTATTTGACTTCTTCTGAGAAGTCCTGTTCTAATGAGAGTGTTCTCATTCAGGGAGTAGAGTGCAGCTTTGTTAATGTTCCTCTCCATGCTGTTATCTTGTCATCAGACTTAGTTTCAGGACCTGTGACACTTGGTATAGTATACAATTTACCCGTTGAGGGCATTCGTTTGTTGCTAGGCAACGATTTAGCTGGAGACAAGGTTGTGGTTAATCCACTTGTAACTGACAAGCCTTCTTTAGATCAGAAAGTTGAACCTATTGAAAAAATCCCTGATTTATATCCAGCTTGTGCAGTTACCAGCGCTATGTCAAAGAAAGCTCTTGAGAATGATTTTGATAAGGAAAATATTCCTTTAGCTGACACATGTATTGGTCAGGCTTTTGATGAGGTCACTTTCACTTCTAATTTGGATCAATCAAAACTTATTGATCACAGTGGTTCTCTTTTAAATACTCATTCTCTTTTATCTGATCAGGGTGATAAACGACAATCACTTTTCGTCGAACAGGAAAAAGATCATGAGATCTCCTGTTTGTTTCAGAGGGCCATTAGTGAAACTGAAGCTAGTGAAGTACCTGTCTGTTGCTTCCTTTAAAATGGAATTCTTATGAGAAAATGGAGACCTCCCGAGGTTGCATCTAGTGACGAGTGGTCAGTGAACTATCAGATTGTGGTTCCAAAATCGTACAGGCAGGAAATACTTAGTTTGGCATATGAAACTCCTCTGGCTGGTCATTTAGGGATAAATAAAACTTATCACAAGATCTCGACTCACTTTAACTGGCCAAAAATCAAAAGTGATGTTTGTAAATTTTGTAGATCTTGTCATACTTGTCAAATGGTAGGAAAACCCAATCAGAAGATACCTAAGGCTCATCTGCAAACTATTCCTGCATTTGACGAACCATTCAGTAGAATTATGGTAGATTGTATTGGTCCCTTACCAAACACCAAGACCAGCAACCAATATTTCTTGGCCATCATGTGTGCGTCAACAAGATTCTCAGAGGCAATTCCTATGAGGAATATTAAAACTAAAAACAGAGTAAAAGCTTTGATAAAGTTTTTGTACTCAATTTGGCCTTCCCAAATCTGTCCAATCGGATCAAGGGTCAAATTTTATGTCTGGAGTTTTCCAGCTTCTTATGCTTGAATTTGGTACTCAGCTATTCAACTCAAAAGTGAAACTATGGTTCCACAAACTTTACTTGAGGGAAGTTTTGAGTCCTGTAATAGAGTTCTTTCTCTCTTGCTCATTCTTCAACATTATCTTCAATTTAGATTTTCTGCCCCTTACAAAGTAAAGAAGAAAATGAATGAATTAAATTATAATAATAGTACTCTGATCTAAATAAATTAATGGAGTACTAGTATATTGAAAGAGATAGACAAGTAAATGCTGGAATTAATTTAGTCCCACCAACTGATGATTAGAGTGAAGGAATTCAGTCGGATTCTACTGATCTTGGAACAAGAAATTTTTGGAATTCGGAAATTATGGAAAATCTAGACCAGAAACTTTCTCATTTACAACAAGAAAACAGTGAACTTAAGCAATTATTGTTCGAACATGAACACTTGTTTCCAGACGCACCTACAAGGACAAAAATAATTTTTTATGACGTTGAAATTGTAGATTCAACAATTTCAACATGAAACAACACCTATACAGGATGAACCCTCTCAAACAGGAATACTTTAAAAAGGAGATTCAGTATTTGCTGGAGAATGATTTTATAGAGCCCAGTAAGAGTGATTGGAGTTCACCGTGTATAATTGTTTCGAAACTGGATAAAACTTTCCGAATGTGTACTGATTATAGGAAGGCGAACAGTGTGACAAAAACAGATTAATGGATACCAAGAATCGATGATTGTATCGACAAAATTGGAAATGCCGAATATGTTACCAAATTTGACCTTCTGAAAGGATTTTGGCAAATTCCACTAACAGAAAGGGCAAAAGAAATTTCGGCATTTGTGACTCCAGATGGACTCTACCAATATAAAGTAGTGCCAGTCGGGATGAAGGGTTGTCCAAGTACTTTTCAATGCCTTTTGAATATGATTACCTCTGGTCTAGACAATTGTGATGCTTATTTTGATGATGTCATCGTGTACAACAACACCTGGAAAGGACATCTAGCCACGACTCGGAAATTCCTTGACAGACTCACTTATGCACATCTGACTATTAATTTATCGAAAAGTGAGTTTTGCCGTGCTTGTGTTACTTTTCTAGGACATGTTGTGGGACATGGTCAAGTTAAACCGATAGATGCTAAGGTCAAGGCTATCTCTGATTTTCCTGTGCCTGTCAGTAAAAAATAACTGATGCGATTTTCGGATATGGCCTGATACTATCGCAAATTTTGTTCTAATTTCTCTAATATTGTAGAACCTCTGACAAACTTGTTGAGAAAGAAAAACAAGGTTTTTCTTGGACTGAAAAATGTCAAGAGGCTTTGATAGGATAAAGGCTATACTTAAAAGTGCAGAAGTTCTAACAGCTCCACATTTCAGTCAACCATTCAAACTATCTGTGGATGCAAGTAATGTTGGGGTTGGAGCAGTATTGATTCAACATGATAAAAATGGTGTAGAACATCCAGTGTGCTATTTATCTAAGAAATCAAATAAGCACCAAAACAATTAATCAACAATTGAGAAGGAATGCTTGGCTTTAATGATGGCATTACAGCATTTTGAAATTTACATCAGCTGAGCTCCTTCTCCGGTTGTTGTATTTAGTGATCACAACCCCCTTACTTTCACAAACAGGATGAAAAATCAAAATCAAAGACTATTAAGGTGGAGTTTATTTTGCAAGAATACAATCTTGACATCAGGCACATCAAAGGAAAAGACAATTTAATTGCAGATGCACTTTCCCGTGTATAGAAATATTATTTTCATATACACCTTTATATAATTCATAAGTGTTTTTCTTATGTAATTTTTTTACCTCTTGTATAGTTTACATCTGGTAAAAAAGAAAGCTTTATTACGTAAATCTTTCTTTTTCTTCTTTATGGGGGAAGGTGTTACGACCATGTATTTTAATTTCTTATGTGTTAAAATTTGAATTCTTTTTATTTCATTTTTGTATCATTATATTTTATTATGACGATGATTATGTTCACGGGATCTGATATTTTTGAAAGAAACATAATGTTTATTTAGAATTTAAATATGACTCGGCGTTCGTAAGTGTTTTTATTTTTAGATTGCCGGGTTGATAAACAACCAGCGTAAACGATTGGTTGTGGCCAAGGTCATTTTCTAAGCATATGTGATTACATCGTGTACTGCGATTGTTGTTAGATGATGAAATAACCACGCGTTCTTCGTGAGCGTGCATGACATGACGTCTTAGTTCGGTTTAAAAACACTTAGGTCCCTGTGAAATAGTCAGAGTCGTTCTTATACCTTGTGAAGAAGGTATTATTTTCCTTGTGCTGGAAAGAGTTTATTTTTCTTTACATCTGTAGAGCTCGAGATGTGTCTTGTTATAGATGACAGCTATAGGAGTTCATCTACTTTCTAAATAATATTTCTTTTTCCTGGAGAGCTACACAAGTGGTTTAGGACAAAGACATTCAGTGAAATTCATTCTAAATTTGAATAGTACAGTCTAAAATTGTGGTTCAACGTGACATTCTGGACATTTGTGTAAAGACTTCATCTGACGTCATTGTCGTCCATCTTGGAACCAATTTGAGACTCAAACTAGATTCAGTTAGAACTGTTTATTTATAGGACTTATATATTTTCACAATTCTGGGATAACTGTTTGGATTTTCTTCACAAACCGTAAGTCCTATTTCATATTTTCACCTTTCACAGTGTTTTCTAGGGAAATAAATTATTTTTGTTACAACTTACAAAGCTTGTTGTCTTCACTCTTTTCTTTTTTTTTACTTTTTAACGAGCCGATACGTAACACGTTTAAGCTCTCGACATTTTCGTCCTCCACAAGATGCACATAATTGTGTTCTCCCCTTAACCACAGCTTCACATTTCAGACATGACAGTGGTCCAGTACTACCACGACGTACACCGGCCAAGTTGTGACTGATCCGATCATGAGAGATGGAGAGCAATTTGATTCTCTTGTCATATTATATTATTGGAGAAAGTTGAATTAAAGAAATTACTTTTATATATAAGAATGACTACTTCTACGTTGGCAAAACAGCTGCAAGTACAGTATTTTAGTCTAACTTGGATAAATAAGATTTCCCATGGTCGAAAATGGCACAACACATTTAAGAAATCAGATTAGCTAACTATTAACAGCGAGGGATATTGAGATGTTAGCCGAGATTGAACCACAGCATACCACTAGATTTGACTTCGATATATTACCAGGTGACAAAATACAACCTACATTTGAGTTTCAGTTACACGAAGTTATCCAAATGCCCATAAATTAATTTCATCATGATGGTGCGTCACATGTTTTTTCAACATTTAGGATAGACGGTTATGGTATTTCGCCGATTCCACCATGAACGACAAACGAGCAGCGGCTGGTATTAATAATCTTGTGGATGACAGGAAATACATATTCAGAATAAAATTTATTGTCGAACATATTACCCAAGATGGCCCAACCTGGATTATTCGGTATAAACTCGACCCTGTTAAAGAATCACGGCGACATAACAATGTCGTCAGCGTGGACACAAATTCTAAACCAGGCACGTTTACCGGAATAGACTCACTATATTACAGTAGAGCGTATCCGATATCCGCTGTTGTTTATGCACTATACCGTTTATATGATACTGATATTAATGTTCTTTACCGAATGAGAAAAGGCACTTTAAACTGAGTAGATCAGAGTTTTAGAGAACATTCTATTAACCCGAGACGTGGAAACGGACTAACAAAATCAAAATAAAAAAAAATAGTGGGAAGATACTCTCATAAAAGGAGCTAAAATAAACGACTGAGCTGTATTGGAGGGGCAACTAAAATTTCCGATCGTGGTAAAAATAATAACAAACGAAATTTTGTATAATTCTGGCACATACTGTAGTAAAGGAGCCCATATTCACACGCCTGGACTGAATACGTAACATAGATTCCACTAGAAAGAACAACTAGATTTTATGACGGCGATATCTTGGAGGAGATTTATAATATTAGTGCACGTGATCCTGTATCTGTCTGCCTATGTCACGGTGATGACGCAAATGTATCTGCAGCAGATTCATCTGGCACAGATAAATGAACATTTGATCAATTTGTGCTACATTCTGTATACGTTATCGGAAAGAATCTCTCCAACTTGCGATGAAAGAAATTCCGGTAAAATATAACGTCGACAGTAATGAATTACTCAATAACTGTTTTACTACGTCGGCTGTTGTGACTCATATAACACAACAAAACAAAATTCGTGGTGTTAAACCCCAAAATAATTTCTCGACGATATATCACGATCTTGTGTCGAGTTTGGACATTGTAGTCTCTGGATCACAAAATATAATTCGCCGATATAATTGCAGTTCAGATTGTGGCATTTTACCCTGCTTGTTTTCTTGGATACTGAAAATACCAGTCGTATTTTGAACGATTCGGTTATCCAACACACGAAATGACCAGAGTAGCAGTAAACGACCCACTACCTCTGGGCTACGATCTGACTAGATTTGCCGAGATTGAATTATTCGAGTTCTTAGCGAGTATTAATCCGGTTGTACATGCCTGGTTTGGTTGTCATTTTAATAAACCGGAAAAAAATTAATCTCAAGGACTGTTGCTCAAAAATCAGCGTGGCTGGGCTTCAATAGTGCTATTACGATATATGCTAGACGCCAAGATCCTTACATCGCTGGCTTTAACTTCTGCAATAATATCGTACCGGCCGGCAAGAACATTTTGGCTTCCTTAAGATGATAAAAATATTTGCAGAAGAATTATCGGTAAGTTACATTCTTTATATCGACCCAGCAGAAATTGATTTTGTGATTGGAGATACAAAGTCGAAAGAAGTATTTCAAAGTGCAATCACACGAGATGGAATAAATATTGGTACGATAGTCAACTAATACGATGATGATTTGCCGCACTTTACTCATTTGAGATCTTTGATGATCGCATAATCGTCAATAAACGTGTTAGCGATGATCTACCGGTTTCCAGCTGATGCTGTTAGAGCCACCATGGATTCATTGTATATAAGTCGATCGAGAATGGATCTTGTGAAACCGTTTATCGACACAGCTCGGCTGTGCGCAGACACTACGCATCAAGATATCGTCGAGGACAACATCGGCGATGATAGTTTGGGTCGTTGGAGAATAAAGTGCGAACAAATACGTAATTATTCTGAATCGGTCGACGTTAAACCTCCTGTGGTGTATTACCAAAACGATAAATTATCATAACTATCATCATCTCCGTCAGTGAATGATCCAATCACGATACATAGCACGGTCTATCTTAATGACCCTTCGTGGTTCTGGTAAGACAACACGTGCGATAGAGTTATTTAATAACTCACAAATGACTCTGCTAACGTCATCTCACCGTCTTGCCAGAGAGATGATACAGCTGAGAGTTAAGTCACGCACGTATCACAGTTTGTTTTTTTTTCGATGGCGCGGTGATGCGTTGACCCCCGAGCGAATGGGTGAGAAATATATTCCTAAATTCAATATCTGGGACGAAATATATACTGTGTCCAGAGATATTTTAAAAATGTTTCTCCACTGGCTGTGATCTGAGGCG
The DNA here is from genome assembly GCA_016617855.1 of Megalonaias nervosa. Lineage (NCBI taxonomy): Eukaryota > Metazoa > Mollusca > Bivalvia > Unionida > Unionidae > Megalonaias > Megalonaias nervosa. Next base: position 17,359 of record JAECUM010035069.1, read on the forward strand.
ATCAAGGACAACTTCCTTCGTTTACAGGAGCATCATCGCACGACACGCTACAATAATATGTTGATGTTTACTAGAAAATGTTGTACGACCACCTTTCGTAAGATGAATCATAACAACAATAAAAAAAAAATTAATCAGATTATAGCCGGACAAGGTTCGGTGTGAAATAATGCGTACTATAATTTCAGAGTCACCTTGCCTGATTTCTGTAACTCATGGCTACCTAATGATTTGATAATTGTATAGCGAGAAAACGTCAGCTTAGATTAAGTTTGACAACGAAAAATTTCCAACACTTCGAGTTCCGTTATGTTATCGCCCTGCAGATACCCGTCGAAAACAGATGCAAGTTGATATTCCTGGAACGGATACACAATAAAAAAAACTGGCTAACAATCTGAGATACCAATATCTGGATTGTCGACGATCGCATAGAATGGTCAAATTTAGTATCTTTGGCAGTGTCGAGAGTTACAAACATATCTCATCTGCACAGAATTGTCTACAGAGGCGAAGCCAGCGAGAAGTCGTCGAAGACGCTACTGGCTCCACGAACGATAGTCGCTGACATGCCAAAGAAAATATTAGCTGGTTATGCACAAGAAGATAAAACAAACAGAGCCATTTTGATCTTGATTTTGAATTTGTCATGACGCTGAAACAAATGAAAAAATGATCACTGCGCCTGCTGTAACAATAATGCTGTGGCAATATTTTCCCAATGACGTACGACAATTTACCGTGAACAGAAACAGTATTAGTCTCTGTCACACACGCGAAAATGTCGTTCTGTCGCTAGCGTTTTTTCTGGCTCGTGTTCAACCCGGTGGTAATTGGGTATCTTCAGGAATAACCTGTAATTGTTCACTGACAAATCTGCGTTGAAGAGCTGTTGAATCTAGACTGTAGATTACAGGTTGGTTAGTAGGTCTTACCACGCTGCAAATTGTATGTGTGGTTACACTCCAGACTGGATCTGTTGTTCTTGCTGCGCCACCTTCAAGTTCACAAGGTTCATATAAATACCCGACTGTTACGTTACTGCCAAATACTGGTTTCTGATATTGATTTTCTGGTGATTTTCATCGTGGTATGTGTTTCATCGAGATTGCGTTTAAGGGTTTCATAACAATTCCACTCTTGACTTCATTCTTTAATGCGGTTATCACATGGGGTAGTCTAGCAACCCATTCACGAGATCTGACCTTGCTCAGTAATTCTTTGGCAAGAGTTGGATTAAATCGTTCAAAGATTGCCTAATCACGATATAACGCGGTGTGTCCAAGTCTGATTTTAACTTTATTTTTCCTGCATGAAAGATGATACTGCACCGAGAAAAATTCATTGCCAAGATCAACCTGTAACAACTGTGGCCAATGTAAAGGTCCATTTGAATAAATTCATTCAAACGTGGCTGAGACTTCAATTGCTGTTTTAGTCGATAGCAGTTCCGAATCTTTGTATGTACTTGCAACGCGTATTTGTATGTGCGCCGTTTACGTGATGTGCCAATGACGTCATGGGGTTAAAACAAGATATCTGTCTGATGAATTTGATTGGGCGTGCTGACATCCAGCCGGCTGAATAGTTTTGGGACGTGGTAGATAAATTTCCCATATTGCTGTCGCGACAACCAATCTAGGCCAATGGCACGTGTGACACCTGCTGCATCGGCGAGTATGCTAATCGCTACTGTACCTCTCCAATATCCTCTTGGACAATAATACACTCGAATCTAGTATATAATTATCGAACACTTAATTGCCCGTACACACCGCTAGTTCACCACTCATCGCCGATCTTATCAACCAGCTGTTGAGTGATTCTCGTATATTTTTATTCTTTATCGACTTTAGCGTGTGAATCAACTTGATGTCCGCGATACGTCGTTGTTGCAGATCTTTGTTTTTATGCGCGATGTCATGAGTATGGCACTCCTGATTAATCACCTTTAGGGGAAATTCACATGGTTTTGTCGTGAAGTCTAATGTAAAGTCGGGTTCCAGGACCACAATAATTATATCCCGGAAGATGTGTTTCCCCTGGTTACGTCGGCCATGGCGAGTGTGTCAGCAATATCATCGCCATGGACGGCAGAGCGATCCGACGCCATAACTTTCTTTACGCCGCATTTTACACACTTACCTGGGAGCGCTCGCCTGTTATTTTTCAACGTGGTTGTGCTTATCCCAGCTTTATCCGTGACCGTCTTGCATCGAACACAATATAAACTCATGATTATAAATAGTAATATATTTGTACAATATGAACGTTATTGAATTTTCAGCGACACGCAAGCAAGCACCTGTCAAGCATCATCCTGTATTACCAAATTCTATTCGAGCTATTATAATTAGTCTGTCTTCGTCTGACAAAACTCAGTTGTTGCTCAACCTCATAATGAGGTTATTTCAAATAGGACAACTTTATTTAGTAGCGCCATATGTGGTTGACCAACGATGCTATATGTTCTTAAGGAATTTAGTAAATCTGCACCTGGTTTGGAAAACAATAATGTTATTGAATTTATCGCTGACATCGAAGATACGCCGTACGTCGAGGACACTAACGAGGATATCAACAATCTAGTGGTTTACGATGATATCATGCTTGACAAACAAACAAATCGAGCCAGAGTATTTTCAGGCCGTACACAAAAAACACAGATGTAATTTACATTACACAGGAGTACACTCAAATCCCAAAATTGACAGGATATAACTGTAATTTTCTGGATATTTTTAACTGTGTTGACTCACATACGTTGCGAAATATTATCAGACTTGGTGTCCCGGTGACATATATATAAATAAGTTAAAAACGTTTTGAACATGCTCCAAAAAAAAACCTGATAGGTTCATCACAATAAGTTTACACGATTCAGCAACACGTTATCGAATTGGTCTTGATAAAATCTTTTTTAAAGAAATACACTTACTGTATAATGAACCAAGAAAATATGAACGAGATTAGTTATGAGATTGAACAAGATGGTCTCGCGGTTTGAAATGATGCAGAGGCGACGGGAAGAGGTCAGATATACACTAGAGGTAGAATATAGATTAAGCAAATCACTCCAACGCGAAATGGAATTGTCATTGGAAAATTTACACGAACAACATGAGATAGCTAAATTTGTCCACTGGCAAGCGCCATTGAAATTACGACCAGATTTGTCTCGAAAATATGAAACTAGAGTGACTGTAAGTGAGCCTGCAAGACAGCTAAAACACTTGTATTGGAATCCGTTGGGATACTGGAATCCACCAAGATAGAATAGCAACGTCAGGAGTACCAATAAAAAAATTAACATCAAAAATGGGTCTTTTTGGTTTCTTGTGGTGGAATGCGCTATGCTTTTTGATATTTGGCCAGTCATGGTCTATCACAAACATACGAACTAACAGTTAGTTCTTTCCCACGCTTATCCAATAAATTACCGTCTTGGTCGATTTGACGAAAACGTATTCCTGACAGTGATGGATTATGAGATCGTAAATAACAAGATTTACGGGCATTGATACAATCAAATGACCCGGCCGGACCTCCGGAGAAAAGCTGTAAAGAACATATCCCTATTTGGCCTGCAATGTTTGGGACGCTTGCCAAGACACGGTCTAGCTACCGCAGACTGCGTCACAGACTAGATTTACAGAAATCGTCGATGTGACATTAACTATACCTGCGGTACATGGCGACCACCATCTGTTGGATTCTTATTATGTCGAAGAATATTTGGAGGGCCTCTTATTTTGCCCCATGCTGCAGAGATATTTTGGAACATATTCGTCAATTATATACTCGAGACCCTCCTGTATTTTATCGGTGTTGAACCTGGTAGTTTAAGCGTGGGCAGTTGGTTTTCAGTGATCTTAACATGATGAAGAAATATCTTTTTGTAAGTTACACCGCTTGCGCTCTTAATATGATCACCCACGTTAATTACTTGTTCTATCACAATTTCTCGAAGGAGTTCTGCACCAGATTTCACATGGACAAGGTGTTGAACTGCTTCATTGATTCTTCGTTTAAGATCATCATTCGGATATTTAATTAAGTACTGCTCACGCAGCTTTCTCAGATCATCTTGTGCATTTTGTGCTCTTGAGATATTCTCTTGGTAATTATTATTTTAGGAGAACCTATAATCAATCCCTTACCATCTTTGTTTTACGATCAAAATATCTTGACAGGTAACTGGCCACCTTAGTCGGTCACTCCAGTTGCATCTCAAAATAGTTCTGATGCACAACTTATGTCAACGGCGTAATTAGGCGTTGATATTTCAATCACGGCGGTCAGCGTTGGCTCATATACTGTAATGGCGATCTTTGATTATTTTCCTGTTATATATTTGATTCTGCGCTGAAGTGCATCTTTGATTTCTTCGATTTGATATGATCTAATCCACCAAATTATTATTCTCTGATATATGGTCAACTATAATAAAGTCGCATTTGTACCAGCGCGATCTCAAGTGATAGACCATTGTTTTTATTTTTTTACAGAGTTGGAAAACCAATATCAAATTTCAACCTTGTTGATGTCGCTGATATCATTATGGTCGTCGGTCGTGTGGTGTTAGCGATAATCTGTTCCAGTCGTGTCATTATTTATACGGTCGTTATTATCCATATGGCAGATTCTAAATGTGGCGTTGGCTACGTCGGCAATATTGTTGTCTGTGCTGGTATGGTTCTTTTATTGTGATACCGATAATAAATACCCCTAACTGCAGCAAATTCATTGTCTGGTATTTAGCCGTTGTTTTACCCCGCTGACAATATCGCTGAAATAATTATACACGCATGCGTCGCCCACCACTTTATTTCTGTGTGTTCATGTAATGTTTTACCGGGTGTTACGTATATGTAGTTAAACTGCTTGTGTGTTAGTTTTAAAATTCTTTTTTATTTCATTTTTGTGTCATTACATTTTATTGTAATTATTATTGAAGGGATTCGAAATTCTTTATCAGTAATTCGATATTTTCTTTTACTAAATGTTATTTATCTAAGACGTAAAACGTGTTACATGAGAATTATTTTTAGTTAACCTAGTTCGTCTTAGGTTGGGGAAGTTTGTAAACAGGCAGTTAAAATGATTGGTCAGTATCAGGGCCATACTTTCCTTGCGTGATCACCATGTGTAAACAACGTTTATTTATTATTGGTTTTAAGTGGGGCTACACTGGCGTACGTGATAGATTTCTTGTAGTAAGAGACCACATGACCCATCTCGCGAGACTCGAAATGATGTTTTGGGGGTTTAAATACGCATTCCTAATATTCTTCTGTCAGAGTCGTTTTAACATTTTGAAGGAACAAGGTGTTTTTTTTAATTGTTTCCAGATTGTTTGTTTTTCATCTGATTTTTGGATTTAATAATTTATTCTCCTGGAAACTCAACAAGTTGACTTTTTTATCAACAAATTCTGAAAGATATTCATGGAAATTTATTCTGGAATTATTCGGAAAAAAAAACTGTGATTCAATTGAGGAATTGTTGATATTCGTACATTGGACCACATCTGATGTCATCGCCTTCCATATTTGTACGTCGTCGAGATTCGAACCTGGATTCTAATAGAACTATTTAGTGATAGGTCTTGTGTTTTCATTCTTTGGATCAAATTTTGGATTATTTTCACAAACTGTAAGTCCTATTTACGAATTTGTACATTGTTTTCTAGGGAAATAAATTATTTTGTTAAAATATACAAAGCTTGTTGACTTCACTCTTTTCTTCTGTTACATTTGTACGAGCCTACACGTAATACAGGGACATGTATATAGCTTTTTTTAGCAATGATATTAATTATACCAGCAACTCCGACAACAACAGCGACACCGATTGCAACCACGGGAGATATCACGTGCGTCCCTGATAACGTACTGATTAACGTCATTGTTCCAGCGACCAGTGCGAACGGTGCGACAATTTGATTTCCAAAGAAATCAGTTGAGACTCTACTTATGTTTCTGCGAAAATTTGTAAACGCGGTTACATGATTGTAAAATTCAGATCTGAATATGGCCAATCAATCACTGTTTGCTATTAACGAGGTCCCTATCGCGACAACGTTGTTGTCCACGTATATCTTAGTTGTAGCGTCATCGTCAAATTGTGGTTCTTTCAAGTCAGCTATTCTATTTCCGCTCATTCTGAGTTTACCAGTCACTGTATTGCCGGCTTTAGCAACACGTTTAAAGATCTCTCCTATTATCCTCCGACTGAGATTTTTATTTTTCCAACATCAGTAAATATAACGATGTTTTCGTTGGTCGCACCTGAAACTCGCATGATCATATCAAACCTTTTGATATTGATCGTATTTAGCCGCCCATGATGATTATGAAAAACAAGAACCTCATCGGCATCAGCCCCGGTAAGGGTCATATGATTAGCAAGTTCATCTCGTGTCGCATACGCTGACAAATCAATGTCACCTGAGGCCTTACTTTTAGCAGATCTTCCGTAAATATCTAACATTATAAATTATGAACCTCTTGAAAACCATGGGAGGTATAGTAGTGCTCGTCTTTATGTTGCGGCGCAGATTATCTTGACACGGCGTTAAGTACAGCAAGTACTTATGGTCCGCATATTAGTGGATCCGTTATTGTCTGTCTTGGTAATGCTGAATACTAGATCGGTGGGGCAGTACCTCTGATACACTGTAAGAATTCTCTCGGTGGTTCCAGTCTATACGAATCATAATAATTAACACCACGTGGATTAAGCGCGTATGCAACCCAATGAGTACCCGGACCAGAACGGCCATTGATATTAATAAAATCAGTTCAACATGGTTTGGTTTTTTTCGGTAACTGATCACGGATGAAAACATGGAGAGCTTTAACGAAGCGTCCTAGGCAGTCTCAGACCTTGACCGTACCGAGTCCTTGGTAATATTAAACTGCGTCCTTTTGTGATATGTAGACCTTTGTCCTGTTGCTTCTGTCAATGCCATGCCGGCAGCTATTCGAATGGCACCAAGTGCGCCCGCTTTTGCAACAGCTGCAGCAGCCAGTTTTTGATTTCTTGATGTCATTGTAGTGTTTGAGCTGACGTTCAGTCAACGATACTTTATTTGGCCTCGGAACACTGCTGATTTGAATTTTTCTTTGATGCCGCTTGAAGCTTTTTTGATCTGACCGGGAGTCATAGTAACGTTGACGTGATGATATGACATTATAATATCATGAATGATCTAATTACATGTTTTCAGCTGGCTCATCAATGACTCATTAGTCCACCAACGCCTTCAAGCAACATTATTTGTCTGACAGCATGACAGTGATTGCTCTGTAACCACTAGATAGCATAGGACCAAGATTAGTTAGTTTGACAGCACCCGTGGTTCACGTAGGGTGTTGTGCTCGATTACAATTTAATGAACTGAAATTCAGCGTTGACATCTCTCTGATTTTCTAAAATTTCGTTCTAAAATTTTGTTTCCCACTTAGAAATTTGCCAGTGGCGGGGGTTGGGTGGTCTGTTCGCACACATTGGTTAAAAAACTATAACAATTACCGAAGAAGTCATTTAACAGATAATCAAGATCAATCAGCTTGGTTGCAGTCATTCCTTTTTGCTATTTTCATGCAAGCCTCAGATTAGCCTTTGGTAACTAAAAAGTCAGCATTACCCCAGGTACAATCAACACTCCTAACAAGACGTGGATTGCAAAATGGAGCCTTGATGGGGTAAGTCCCCTCTCAAGGTCGACGCCACATTTTTGGGCCCCCCTTCTGTTGCTCAGTATGAAACCTTCACAACACACCATTTGTGCTGTGTGATACGGATTGTTAGTATATAATATATAATACACAATATATAATACACATCTAATGTTACTCAAACATTTTTTTCCATTTATCAGGGTGTATTCTACAGTGGAAATTAATAATTAGGGGGAATTTTCCCACTCTACTTGAAAGACAGGCAGGGATGCATTTTCTAAATATAACATGTGGTAAATAAAGAAATATACGGAATATTTATAATTATATGCTTGATTTTAATCAATTTGGCTGAAAATTCGGAGTGATGCTTTGGTTTGTTGCTCTGCTGGTTATGAACCAGAAGATATTTTTCTTTTTTTGATGAAATCGCTTGTTTTCCGTCATCCAATATCTGTACCTCCTTATGCATAGTGTATTATTGTTATTCCTAAACAACTTCTAGAATCCGAATGAAACTGTACATACACATCCATGTCAAGATATTGTTGTTCTTAAATAAAAATGTTGCCAATTGGATTTCCAACATGGCCGCCACATTGCTTCCATTTACCCATTCCCATAAAACTTTATTGATACATTTATGTCACTGTAAAACCAGTGTTAATGAAAATGTTGCCTCTTGGGTACCGAGTTTATCTACCACAGTGGGTATTTTGAAAATTAGCTATCGCTGCAACTGTCTAGCGGGATGATCGTACGTGCATGGTATTACAACGAAAAGACTTATGGTGTCTACTTTGTTATAAATCAAAATGGCATCCAATATTGGCTACTGTTGTCAAAATATTTTTCATAATCCATCTCAACAGAAAGTCATAACAACCAGTCTTTGTTTCCTGTGTCATTTCACATCCAATCTTTGATAGTTTGAAATGCTTGCTGGGAATGGGATCAGAGTGCATTGCCTATTGAAAAATTGGAATTAGCATCAACTGCATTACGGTCTCAGCTAGGCTTACTATTAAATCTAGCACACTTGAATGTCCTTACATTGATACCTACTTTTAGAATTAATTGGACGTAGATGATTTTCCTTTTCATAAATTGCAAATAAACCATTCATTAAGTCTTTAATTCGTTGACCTTATGACAGCAAAGATGTAAATAGTGTTGACATAATTTGATCTAGTAATCTCCCTCTTTGAGTCTACACGTTTATGTATCAACGACAGCAAAGGTCCAATCTTCCTGTGATGCCAACAGATATCCACTTAAAATGTTGATATAAGAAGGAAAACTGAAAATATTAAATAGCAGTAGTGTAATTTTGTGCTAAGCTACAACATATCACATACCGCATAATCTACAACATAACATAGAAATTTAAATTGGTGCCTAACTGCTTATTATTAATGAACGGTAAATATGGCTATATCATTTCATCATTACATGCGTTTGCTAATTGCCACTAATTGCTGAATTCATGGTGCAAAGGCCTTAAAAACATTATTATAAGAAATAGGAGAAAAAACAAGCAACGTTTAAATTGTGCACGCCTTTGTTCTCGTTCACAGCTATTGCAATGACGACGCAGAAACGAGACATTCCACAAATGAAATCATCTAAAACACCAAAATCATCCCCAAATTATTTCAGCTTCAGAGGTTAGGAACTTTAACCTGCGGAACATTTTATATATAAATATATTTTTAAAGAGCAAGTATGAGTGGAGGAAATTGTCTATTATTTTAGCGCCTAATGGAAAGAATTTCTTTACTAAATCTGAGGATAAAACGGACAAACATTTTCAACATAAAGGTAGACGTTTCACGGAGACATTAGCTGTTTTCAATAAGACACAAATTGACAAGAATTACAACCTGTTACTTTGCTATTCTTTATACCTTTTCTGGGGCACACACTTGCGTTGTTTATATTTTAAATTCTTGATACTGTTCAAGTAGAGATTATAGAGAATAAAACAGAACATTCTTTAGAATTGTCTTGATAATCAATATCCAAATGATCTTTAAAAATCTGGTATAAAATTTACAAAGGGAATGAGTCTTCGTTTGTCAAACGTATATGGATGTATTATCACCCTTTGTTCTATGCATTGAAAACCAAAATAGAGTTTTAAAAAGTGTGAAAGTTCTTCTGCTCACTCTTACCTTGAGCTGCTGCTTGTATTATTATAAAAATAGTTTTGATAGTTGTACATTTTTATCTCTAATTCAGGACCAGTCTTGATGTCAGAAGCACACACATACACAATACTTTTGGAACTTAATTACGTGTTATTGCCATTCATAAGGATATCATACAAGACCACTCAATTGATAGTTAATCTACTTATTTAGGTACACAGTCCAAGGGCAATTTAGTATTATATCCCTTTTCTTAAGTGTTACTATAATAATGATTTATATTATTCTGATGCTCATTATCTGTACAGTTGTCTCAACAAACTTTAATTTATAATAGTCTTGAAAGATACAGCGGTAAACTCCATATAATGATTTTGCCTATTATCGTAGAACAATGCTGCATGTTGTTTCCAATAAATGCCTTTGGCTCGAGTCAGTTATAGAATTTACCAAAGATTTCCTCTCTTTGCCATATAGGTAGATAAAGGGCCGTCAGGTGTAGAGACAGAAATGCCTCACTCTGTACCGATCCACGAGAACTCTGTAGATGCCAAGAAAGACGATGGTAACGAAATGACATTGTTCCGTGTACTTGACTCCGTGAATTTAAATAGGTTCTACACCATACATTTATATAGCAAATTGAATATTTTACAGGTTTGAATATTTTATGTACATTTATGTGACATACTGATATATATCAATACTATTTGTTGCATACAACACAAATATTAAACATATGAAGCGAATACAGCGCTTTCTAAAACATTTAGCTATGCAACATCGCATATTTGGTATTCTAATTTGTATTTCAAAGTATGTACTTTAATTTACTTACATCTTTCATAATGAGATACTGAACTATCTTGGTTGAAGAAAAATGAATTCACCACGGTGGTGATACCCATGGGTGATATCGCTCTCCGAACTGCGTAAACGTTCTTTTTCCATTTAGGAAGAATATCCCCCTTTAAGTAAGTTCTTCCGACTTTAATTTCCATATTTAAGGCTATTGAATTTTACTATTCCTCTCCCTCCCCACTCTTCCTCACACCCCATCAGAATGAATGGTTCATAAAATGTGTGCAGAGTGCTGACCCTATAGTAGACATTAATGTTATCAATATACAGATGCGGCCAGAAATGCATACAGAAGAATCTCAAAACAATAGAAAGGAAGTTACAAGTATGAGCATATTTAGCAAATTCATTTTCCCTCGCATCATGCAAATTCTGAATGATTGAATGCGAATGACATGTTCCTTTCGAGGTTCTATCATTTTGTTGTTGGTTTTTGCATCTATTATACTCAATGACAAATGGAACACATTTTTAAGAAAACTCTTGATTACAAATAGTATCGATCTTAAATATGATAACAATCATAACTGTGCCTAAAATCTCGCATTAATTTTTGTAGACTGCAAACTCAAATTAAGTGACAATCAAATTTAAGGTGCAGTATATCTTGCTGAAATAAACTGCAATTTAGTCCTAATGCAGGAATAAATAAACGAAATGGCCAAATTCCTTTCATATCAAATTACAACTTTAAAATCTGCTTATACTCGGAAGCCTCTTGGAACGTTCTGCCTTGTTGCTAGAGTACCCCACCCATGGAGAATCTCTAATTTATTGCATGAAAACAATCACTAATATAACACAAATATATTTGAAGCATTATGTGTACAATCTAAAGGTCACTGTTTTACAATTGTTGTAATATATTGGAACTTCACTGCTGTAGTAATAGTAAATAATTCAATGCATTCTTTATAAACATTATATTCTCATATTTTAGTATATTAATGTAGGCTTGATGTTTCATAGGCTGATATTAAAATTCATGATTTGGAACTTTTTCAAGCTCAGTACTGAAAATTGTGAAAGAAATTTTGGATACTTGTTATTTTCATCAAACATTTTTTTGCAATCTATTAGTCAGGTGCAAACAAAACTTGTTCAGTTTACTCATTTCAGCTTTTTCTAAAAGAAAGACATCAACAGCCACTTTTAATGTGGTAGTAATCATCATCGCTACCATTAAAGGGTTTGGGATGACGACAATAGCGTATCCTTTAGATCTTGATATTCGACTGTGCTACTGTCAATACAGCCAATTACAGTTTCATGTTTGTTATCAATAGTACTTGTATGTCATCAATGAGGACCTGAGCATCATGGAGAATATATTTGTCAGTATCGGCTTCTTTTAACCTAATAATTGAATTTTTTTCCTCTCCTACTCCTCCTATTCTTGTTCGTTCATTTTGGTCAACATTGTTGGGATTACATCCTTTTCATCTACATCACTGACGTCAAGATAAGGCAACAAATCATGTGATACATTTGAACCATACTGGATGTGTGCAATATATTTATTCTTATAAATATATTTATTCTTATAAGTGCATTATTTTCAGCTGCTGTAAGTTAGGTAATAACTCCTGAAATGCCCTCGAATTTTTTATTGGAGATGTTTAGTGAGAAGTTTTCCTCTCTTTCTTCTCTTTCTTCTCTTTCTTCTCTTTCCTCTCTTTCTTCTCTTTCTTCTCTTTTTCATCCTTGACTTTATTATTGACCACTTCTTGACCGCTCGGGTGGCCGAAGTCGTAAGAGCGTGCGCCCCGGGTGCGGGAGGTCGTGGTTTTGAACCCCACACGAGTCATACAAAAGAATTTATAAGTATGGTAGTAGCATCTGTGTAGGTAGGCGCTTAGCATTAAAAGGTTAGTGTTACGACTGGTCGGGCTGGTTTCAGGATAATGTGACTGAGTGGAACATAATTCTACTTGTCTGCGGCAGCATGTCCCAGTGCATGATATCACTGTAAACTATCACAATGAAGTCATCGCAATGATATGACTGAAAACGTGTTACAGCTATGTTAAAAATTCAGATCATATACATTGTTATAAAAGGAACTATAATGCTACTAAAACCGTGGAATTGTATTCCTTTAACTGCCTGAGAACTGTGCTTTACAGTCATTAATTAATGATTTAGTTTTCAGGTATTCAAATGTGGTTTGTTAATTGTTTCCTCTGTTATGCATATTTAATATAAATTCTGTGCTTGATTGTCTCTGTAATAGGAGGCTGAGTTAGGGTATACCTGTCTTTTCTCATATTTGTATGCAAATATGTTTACTTCGATTTGAGTTTGAAACGGGTTTTTCTTTGGGAACTTATACTGTGTTTTGTGTACAGTGAAATACTATTTTTTGGTTTTGTAAACAAACTCTTCATTCCTGTGTTTAATATGTGTCATAGGGAATCTATGATATGAGTTTATAGCTGTGTTTAGAGATAATTTGAGAGGAATTATTTAAATTATTTGCTGGAATTGCAAAGTACTCATAAACGTCTTGTACCTTTTTTGTTTATGAGAACTAATTTAAATACATTGTGGATTATATCATTGTAATATATCAAGCATATTGGTACATCAGCACATTGAAGATTACTCTAATTAATTGGGACTATTCTCTACGTTTGCAATTGTGATAAACATGTAGGTATTATACAGGATTGAATTCACAATACTTTAAGATATGTTTGTGTTTTCACTTTTAACTTGTGTTAATTTGATGATAGTTTTCATTTAAAAATATATGTTCCAGTGATTACAGTTTTCATCAATGTTTGTATCGATGTGGCTTGAGCAATATAGTGTTACTATTTACTCATCATACAATTTTATTATATTCAGTGTCAGTATCATGTTTAAGTACCTCTTCCATTATCTACTCTGGCCAAGAAATGACCAGCATATGACATAGAAAATGACTTGTAAACTTGTTATTATTTTTGGAGGCATACGAAACTGACAGTATTCTTAATATTTCTTCATCTTGGAATTCCTGTTTATATCACATGCTACGAGTCTTCAAAGTGACACTAACTGTTATTGGAAAAGCAATACCTTTGGTACACAATATAGACCTACATGATAGTTAAACACAGTACAGTATAGAAATGCCAAATTTAAGGGCTAGCTTGCATAAGCAGCGAACTCAAATAGGGGATTTATAGGTTGTCATTTAACTGAGAGTCTAAAAGCAATTACATTTGACTGGAGTCAAAATCCAACTTGTTGATAGCAAGACTGCTGACAGATAGAAAAACACTGGCAACCAAGCGGCAGAATCAGAGATATACTCAGAGCTGGAACTTGTCATAGGAGTAAACGACCACATTCGAAGCAATTTCATACACAATAGTTGAGAGTAGCAAAAATGTACGGCAGCATTCTCGCCAATATACATGTTGTGATGCAAGCAACTGCACCTTATTCAGGTCCTTCTCTCAGGAGTATATATTAATTATATATATATATATATATATATATATATATATATATATATATATATAAGGTATGGGTTATATATGTTATATATATATATATTGTTGTGAAGAGCTCATATTCAGATTCTACAATCAGAGGTTATATGACGCCACTTTCAAAATAGAGGATTAAGGGACTGCCATTGGCTAAGACCCTCAGCTAGCTGATCTCATTAACTACATTCAGCTGTAGAGACTGGTACCAGTCCTTGATGGAGATAAGGAATCACTCTTGTGTTGTATGTGCTTTTGCAAAACCTCCTTACGAACCCTTGAGCAAGGCCTAATCTGAAAATCTATATAATTTAAAGCGCCTTGCTTCTAATTGCAATTTCGGCGTGGAGAAGCAAACCACATGCCCTCTATGTAGAGGGGAATTTTTCCAATTTAGTGAGATTAAGACTGTTTGCCCTTTCATGTCAGCTATATCATGTGACTGAAATTTTAAAATCTAACATTATGGATTTCACTCACTATCAAGAAAACTTATTGATCACTCACTATGAAAGACTTTTCTCCAATGTGAATACATGCCCTTGAGGTAAAGGCTGATGATACGTCTCGGGCCTATATGTATCTCAATCATTCATCTTTGCAATGCATTATGAAGGATGCATTTTGGAGATCGCACATAGTCTTCCCATCCCATTTTCTTCAGTCCTTATCAATGTAACCAAGGTTTATTTTCTCAGGGTCTAATAGTTGTAGCAATAACAATGACCCAACCCATTGCCGTATATCTGTTATTTATTGGATCAGCTACTAGATATGCAGTTTAAATTTGTATTCTTTAGAGGCTATATAATGGCGACAGTTTACGCATTACTGATATTAAAATGTAGGTTGTGGAGGTTGGGGGTGACATTAATTTGAATTATGTAATACTTAACTGTCACTATTTTATGCCATCCTTCCACCCAGATCTAGTATCTTTCAATCGTCAGGATCCTAATAAAAAAGAGTGTTATTTTGCAATGGGACTTTGAAATTTATTGTACAGGGTGACGGTACATGGGGATATAAATTTTCTTGTACAGGGGGATGGTGCACAGTCCTATGACCTTTCTTGTACAGGAGAACGGTGCATGGGTATGTGAACCTTCTTGTACAAGGGGATGGCGCATGGGCATGTGAATTTTCTTGAGCAGGATAACGGTGCATGAACCTATGAACTTTCTTGTATAGGAGAAATGTGCTTCTGACATGGACGAAGATTATTATAATGGTGAAAGGGTAAACTAAATGATAGGGATAGACAAATGTTACATAATATAAACTAGTGTTTCTTTAGAAACAATCAATATTGCTCTATTACATACAAATTACAAAACTGATTATTGTATGCAGTGTGAACCTTTGGCTTGTAATTTTACATTGTTGCTGACAGATTAGACTCCATGTTTGTGACAATTTCTAATCAAAATATCACAGCCTTTAATGTTTTTGAATGTTAATTATAAGAGTCGTGTTCCATATGTTACTGAAATTGTCTAATGTCAGGCCCTATCACTCCTGTGTTACTAAAATTGTATAATTTCAGGCCCAATCATTCCTTTGGAGATCCTACGTATGGATAATGAGTCCATTCAGCTGTACAAAAAGGCTCTGCGAGATGGAAAGGAGACAATTTATAACATCAGAGTCATGGTGGTTGGTCAGTATGGGGTAGGAAAGACTACACTTACAAAGCGTCTCCTTGGGCAGCAGGTGGATATATCTGAGAGGAAAAGCACAGAAGGAATTGATATACATAAGCATTGTTGCAAGATCTCTCTAGACACTGGGGAATGGATAGTTCAACTTGAAGGTAGATCATACTTATCCATGAACCTTATGTCTAATCACTAGGAATAAACGTACAACTTGAAGGTATGCCATCCTTATTCGTGGACAGTATGTGTAGTCCATAAAAACAACATGCACAGCAGTTGATGATCGTCACTTTATTCATACGAAATATATTGGAGTTGAGCTCATATGCCAGGATGAAATCTTGAAAATGCTTTACCAATAATGGTAGCGGGATGTTAAAGTAGCGCCACATCTTGAACATACTTGAGATTCTTCTGACATATATTGGCATTGGGAAGTTATTTCAGGGTCATGTTTTGACATGCTTGATTGATATGTCATATTGTGCTGTGATGTTACACCTGGTTCAAATCTTACAATTGCTTGGGAATTATATGACATATTGATGTTGAGAAGTTCCGTCAATTTCAAATCTTGAGTCATCTGACATGTATTGGTGTTGGGATATTATACCAGAGTAAAATCTTGCAAATGGTTCAGATTCATATGCCATATTGGTGTTGGGATGTTATTTCGGGGTCCAATCTTAAAAATGCTTGGGAAACATGTTGGTCTTGGGATCGTACTCCATGGTCAAATCTTAAAAGTGCGTGAGATTAAGATGATATATCGGAGATGGGATGTTAGGCCAGGGTCAACTCTTGGAACTGCTTGACACGTACTGTATGACATATATTGGTATTTTGTTGGTATCTTATTGTCAGATCTTGAATATGCTTGAGATTCATTTGATATATATTGGTGCTTTTATATTAGATCATGTTCAAAGTTTGAATGTGTCTGACACTTATTGCACTGCCATGTGTACAGAATGCATTGTGTGGCTGCCGTAATATTCTGCGGAAAAGCGAAGAAGCCTTTATCAATTTAAACATGTTGCCAGAACTACCGATATGAAGCTTTTTCCGTTATAGATGGGGATGTAGAAATAGTGTCTGTCCAGCCATCTGTTCATACACCAATTTGAGAGTGCTTAAATTTGTCACCACAATCTTCAAATGCCAGCACAAAACCTTGTAGGTACAATCGGTCCATCCGCCAACCTGTCTATGTTGGATTGTTACCAACCATCTCTATATTTACCAATCTGATTCTTAATAAGTTTGTTAGCACCATGTCAGTCCACCTCATTGTATAGAAGCTTGTCACCACCAGCTGTCATTCCATCAACCTGTCAGTGTCCCAGCTTGTTAACACCATCTCTTCAACCACCAACATCTTTATGCATAAAGTTGTTACCATCATCTGTCTAGCCATCATCCTGTTGATAAATAAGCTTGATAGTACATTGTTCGTTACCCTCTCATTACATGAGCTTGTTACCATGTATTATGGAAGTTCACATATAACATATACACTTTACATTCCGTTTGTTCTGATAAGGTATTGGGCTTGGCCAGAGACTGCTCTGCCGATAGGAACAGGAAGACAGTCTCGTTTCCTCTGCTTTATTTGGAAGATTCCCTCCAATGCAAGGAGGGTTCTAGGGCTCATCTAAATGCAGAAAGTGACTAGTGCACGTAATGGAGAGATCCATGCCTCTTTTTGGGGAACAGAAAAAGCCTGCTCCAGCAAGTGTGGGACCATTGCCACCTTCTGAATGGCGGAAGTTGTCAGCTACAGTGAGGGAGAGATCATTGGCACCTCCTAGTAGAGGGAAGTTACTAACAACCAGTATCATGTCCCACTCAGACAGACCTGTCCTACCTACCTGATGCAAGGTCTTCTCACTCACGTAGACCTGTCCTACCGTCCTGATGCAGGGTCTTCTCACTCAAGTAGACCTGTCCCGCCTACCTGATGCAGAGTCTTCTAACTCAAGTGGACTTGTTAAAGACTGACAGACCCTCATTTATTAGAATTAAGTTGCCTGGCCATATATTCACACATTAGGTTGTCAATATCTCACTAGATCCACAAGCAGGTTGTCATTATCTGTCTGATCACTGGCCAGTGATCGTTCCGATGGTATCATGCACCAAGCACTATTCACCAAGTCCTGAGTCAATAATGCGGTAAGTATGGGTCTACTGGTAATACAAAGAGAGAGGAGAGGATTAAAATTGTGCTGATTTGATGGCAAAACGTCAAACGTTTTTAAAGCATTGGGTTTCCGCTTGACAATATTTGTCCCAGGTTTGTTACTATTGATGACTTCAACTTCAATATATCGAAATCCGATCTAGCCGCTTCCTTGCGTTACATATAAGCAAGAAATAAGCATATTAAAATATAGTGAAAACTTAAAAAAAAATGTGTCACTGTAACCCTTTTTGATCAGAATTTCTGGAAGATAAATGTATATAGTGAATTCTTGGATTGGAATTTAAGATATTTGCTCAAAAACGTACCCTTGCCGTTTATACTTCAAAAAAGCTTTGACAATTTTCAGAATAATGATTAAAGATTACTACTACTATTACGACTACTAATTACTAATAATTATATTACTACTACTGTTACTACTACTACTACTACTACTACTACTACTACTACTACTACTACTACTACTACTAATAATAATAATAATAATCTAGTAGTGTATGATCATTTAATGTTCAATAGTTGAATCTCCATTCAGAGGTCACATGTATTAAGAGGCCTTTTCCAGAGAGATAAATGACTGACGGCTGACATATGACTATAAATCAAGGGACATATCTTTGGTCAGCCAGCATGCATAAATTTAACATATAAACAGCTGGTCACTGTTTAAGAACCAATATCGGTATATGCCAGTTGCTCAGCTTGCTCAGAAAAAAGGACAGTTACTTGCCTTGAGTGAGAATAATAGATAGTAGTGTGTTTTGCTTAATAGTGGAACCTCTAGTTAGAGCTCACTTGTATTAAAAGTGACTCATATCTCTGCTGCGAAATGTTCTATTCTTTCCCTACCATTCAGCAAATAAGTTGATTTGACCATCTAACTCACGCATGCACAAGTTCTTCCAGGAAGCCAGCCAAATGAGTAACTTTTAAACCCACACCCTAGAATTATAACGATCAGATAAAAGCAGGCTAGATGAGTAATTATTGAAGACACACCCAAGAATGTATAAAGAAAGATAAAAATAGACAAGATACGCGTTTTTCAAAGCCACACCATGTTATATAAATAACAAAATAAAAATACGCTAGAGGTTGCACTAATTTTCTCTAACCCATTGATAGAAAATTATTAGATTTTGATTTTTTTATTGACACATTTGAGTTGCATTGGACAATGTAACTGGGACAGTATGTGCAAATGTGAGATAGGAAATGTTTGCACATTGATTCACATGAGGAGTTTAGTTTGCATACTGATAAGACAATATAGATTTGCAAAAGTGACTGCCGAAAGCAGTGATAAATCGGTTTCTGTTGAGAAAAAAAAACCTGACTGCTAAATGCCCTCACCAGGTGATAGCAGTATACAGCGGACTTATTATGGAAATTTGAGGGTGTGGATTAGGATGGAGGCTGTGAGCAGATGATTACTATGTAGAGGTGAATGTTATACGGTTACTTATATGCTTGTGTTTTGTCCTTTTCAAGATTCCGATCAATTGTCCAGACTTCAACGTCTGATGAAGCTGCTGTCAGGATCAGATCAAAAGCCTGATGTCGTCCAGGAAGGGGAAGGTAACATAGAGTTTATTTATCAAAGGGAGACAATTTATGAAACAGATGTTAATAATAACAATGTCACGTCCGCTCGTTCAGAGTCAGGCCCAGGAGTTTGTTTACCCTACTCACAGCCAGCAGAATTGTCATTTTACAAGGCGGATCACATACATAGCACACAACGTTCAGACCAAAAAGCAAGAACAACTGTTGCTCTTCCACCAAATGAGGCAAAGGCCAGTGAGAAAATTAGAAAGGATGCAGTGATGGAAATCCTCCAGTTAATCAATGAAAATGCTGACAAGCTAGAGACTGACACATTGAAATATGCGTCATTGTCAATATGGGACTTTGCAGGCCAATATGTATTCTACACTACTCATCATACGTTTCTGACAAGTCGAGCGCTATATATTCTGGTCATAGATCTCAATCAACAAGTCACAGATCACGTAAAAGATGACACATGTTTCTTTGATATGGAGGGAATAAAGCGGTGTAAAGTTCATGGTAAGCAAAACATTTTAGCATGAGACTGAAAGTATGTACCTACATAGTTGAAGTCAGAATTTGTTTTTTGAAATTAGTGAATAAAAAGTCAAGAACTTAAATTGGCGCACGTTTGTGAAAGCGCATAGGAAACTCTGAGGCGCTACATAAGTACAAAACAACTCAAAATCTTAACAAATTCTACAACTTTCTATCGAAATAAACTACAAATGACTAAGTGTAAGAATCTGTGGGATGGCGGCAGGTCAAAGGAGG
Source organism: Megalonaias nervosa (assembly GCA_016617855.1). Taxonomy (NCBI): domain Eukaryota; kingdom Metazoa; phylum Mollusca; class Bivalvia; order Unionida; family Unionidae; genus Megalonaias; species Megalonaias nervosa. Next base: position 37,723 of record JAECUM010035069.1, read on the forward strand.
GCACGTCTGTTGAATTATGAGGAACCTTTTGTTTCTGGTGTAGCTTTAGCACCATTTTTAGAACAATATATACTATAGAAGACGGTCAGTATATTTGGTTGAGGTACAACCCTGGAAGAACCTCTGACATATGAAACGTCACTTGCATGCATTCTCACATACCCACACTGATTGGGCTCCAGGCTCGAATTCACGCGGATAGATGTACTATGACGGTGAGTTGTAAAAGTAAGCGCTTCCGACCACTCGGCCACCCTCTGCCTTGAAACTCGTGTAACAAAATGTGACCTTGTGGAAGAGTAGAATTGGTATCAATAATGATATTTAGAATTAAATATTTGTTTTTTCTTAGAAACAGGCGTAAGAACATTCATAAGTGTGTTGCAGATTAAATAAAGAGACCAACAAATGGAATAAATTGAAAACTGCAAGTGCTTAAGTTACCTGGACCATGGAAGATGAATATGGCTCTTGGAACATTGAATCATAACTAGAATTACAGGAAGTCAAATATACACATTAGAAACCGCAAATCAAAGCCCATCCCTAATTGGTTACTATAAAGGTAACATTCATATTATGCGTTGTAAGACAAAACAAAATAACTACAAGCAATAATAAAGCACTTGTCCTGTTTTAATTATAACTGCAAATAAATTGATGTCATCATTTGTTTAATTATAGCTGTAAATAAATTGATGTCAACACTTGTTTATTTATAATTGTAGCTAAGAAGGTGTCAAAAGAGTGGTTTTAAGGAGTATTACGAGTACGATAAGGTTTGAAGAGATTGGTCATTTACACCAAATGGAAAACTCATACTGGAATACAGGATATTGGTTATTTAAGATAAATGTATGTTTATTAGAAAAAAGAATATAATTTACACTAAATATATATTGTGCATTAGAACAATGGCATTGTTATTTGCAATACATGTATAATGTGTATTAGATTAAAGGGCATGTGTTATTTACATTTATTGCATTATTAATGTTCGAATAAAATCATATTTCCTCATATAAATTGCTTCTGTATGTCTGAGTGAGTTTGTAATTTAAATACATTATTTGCCTAGGCTGTAAATATCTATGTTATATAATAGTGTCATTGATCTAGATCCTGGAAATGTATTGAACTAATGTTAGAAGCAGTTTATATTAACAAGTTGGAAAAGTACTTAAGGCAGCACAAGCCAAAAATCATTTACTTCGGACAAACTTTATAATGAAATAACATTTGCACGTTTCCCGAAATAATTGTAATATTTTATATACAATCTCCATCTTTGCCTCTTATCTGCGGCGGCATGTACTCCTTGCTGCCTATTCATCATGCATCCCTTGCAGCCTATTCATTATGCACTCACAACTGCCTATTCACCGTGTACTCCACGCTGACTATTTATCATATACTCCACGATGCTTGTTCATCCTGCAGTCTCCGCTGCCTATTCATCATATATTCCATGCTGTCTACAAATCATATACTCCCTGCTGCCTATTCAGCCTGCAACCCGTTCTGCCTATTCATCATGTACTCCATTCTGCTTTTTTATTACGGACTCCCTGCTATATATCCATCACGTACTTCCTGTTCCCTTTTCACCATGTAGTCCTTGATGCCTATACATCATGTACCGGCTACACTAGCACTGGACATAATTTTTCGACAGTTAGAAACCTGCTTAGATCTTACACACACCCCCACCCCCACCCCCACACCCATATATATATATATATATATATATATATATATATATATATATATATATATATATATATAAAGAGAGAGAGAGAGAGAGAGAGAGAGAGAGAGAGAGAAAGAGAGGGAGAGATATTATTTTTAAAGTCACATATTAGTGTATAAAAAATAAACGTTGCACAAAACATGTTATATGTGGGGTTTTCTAGAATTATTGCTTGCACGAATGAAGGTAAATTTCCAAATAAGTTTGACAGCCCTGTGTAGGTAGCTTCTGACAGAATTTAAATTTAACTTTGAATGTAAAATTCCATAAATTCGTAACTGTCATGAGTCCTTAATAGCTTCTGACAGAATTTTAATTATAACTTTCAAGAGTTGATTAATATTGCTAATTTTATTTTGATGCAAATTTATGTGTATTATTGGAGGATTAGAAGGAAAACTGAATTTGTATTGCATTTTGCTTCCATCCAGGAAAGATAGCTTTATTATTATTATTATTATTATTATTATTATTATTATTATTATCAGTTACTTGATACAGTTATACATGAAGTAGTTTCTGTTGTCTTCAGATCTGGTTGAGGTTTGGCTGAACTCCGTACATACCTGTTTACCATCACCTGAATCAAGCATTCCCCACGTAATTCTGGTTGGCACTCATGTGGATAAGCTTCCAGAGGTATATTACGCTAGTATTTAAATGCTCAAGTTTATTTTGAAGATTAACAGAGTTTGTATACACCACATTGCTGTTGTATATTGGTCTCTTTTATTGGAAAATGGCCACTTGTCAGTTTCATTACATATGTATATTTGCCTCGGTTTTGGAAAATTTCCTCTATTTCATGAGGAAATGAAGAGGAGAGTCTGACAAAATGTATTGAATGTAAAAATAATGATTTATTAGATTTCCATTTTGTTTAATGTCCTAAGAAACAGCATTGAGTTAAGTCCCATCGTGCGTTTTCTTAAAGTGGAATTTCTAACAATCTGAATACATATCAGGCATTAAAGTTCCTTTATTATTATGATCAATATTTACACTTAATCATGCTTATAGATTCCTTTATCATTATCGTCGATATGGACACCCAATCAGACGTTAAAACGTATATTATTATTATGGTTAATTATATATTCATAACCAGGCTTTAAAATCCCTTTCTCATTATTAAGGACACATAATCAGGATGTAACATTCCTTTATCATTGTGATCAGTATAGACACCAAATAAGGCTTGTAAAATCCCTTTGTCATTATGACCTATATGGAGACCAAATCAGGCTTTGGCATTTCTATTATCATGATGGTCAATATGGATTCACAATCAGTCTTTAAAGTCCCTTTGTCATTATGATCTATATGGAAACCTGAAGAGGCTTTTTAGTTTCATTTCGCATTATGATCAATATGGATTCATAATCAGGCCTGAAAATCCCTGTATCATTATGATGAATAGGAAGAGGCTTTAAATCCCGTGTATAATCAATGTGGATAAATATTTAGATTCACATGTTTATCACATTCATTCATCGATGCTATCTCTTACGAATAGACTCAAATACAAGTTTCATCATTTCTTTTTTCACTGGCTGTCACTCATGATAACAAACAAAGACTAATGAAATGCTGATCATCTAATTAGTATCTGCAGACATTAATTAACTGACCTCAACCAAGATTGGGTTTCATTTTCATTAGCTATTTCTCTTCTAAAACGGCCTAAGCAATGGTCATGGCAAAAGGCCGCATTTTTAAAGAGCAAATGGATCTGAGAAACCTTTCGGATTTTTGTATGAACAAGTCTATCGCGTTGATTCATTGAAAACAAACAAGTCCTATGGAATTTGTTAAAGATCTGGGATATTTAACCCGAAACACGAGTAACTTCTCCATAGAATACAAGGTTTTCTCCTGAGCAAATGTTGAAATCAGCAACGAGCCGAAATGTTCAATGTTCTTAATGCAGTCTAATGAACAACATGTGGTCTGTGTGGACAAGTGAATTGGTACATGCACTAGCTCAGTTTAGATAAAGACCTGACAACCCTTACAATTTGACTGTAAGCCTTACGGAAGTGTCTTTTAAAATACAGAAATATGAAATAATAAAAACAAGTATGGAAATAGGATTGTTGCTGTAAAATCTGGATACTTGCTTGTTTCTTATTCAGAGCTGGGTTTCTATTAGAATCAGCAGAGTTGTTTGTGGATCCAGATTAACTTTACAGAACTACCCCAATCGCTTTCAATTTCAAACATTTCTTGTAAAATGTCTGCATGATCAAGACTTTTCTAAACGTGGCGCCTAAGAAATGATACATGATCAAAACAGTATGGACAGTATTCCTCTAAAATAGCGTGACATTTAAGTTGAATTTTCCGATTTCTTGTCAGCATAGTCGAATGGCAACAGTTACGAATATTAAAAAATATGTTTTACACAGGGTTTTATGTCGGCTGGGGCGAGATGTGGTGCAACATGAAATTAAATTGAAGAATAAAGTGAAGAATTACATCAAGCTGAGAGATAGCAAGAGTCATTAAGTTGTAAGGGTTTGGAACTGTCATTTGTGAAATTGTGTAAGAGATAATGAGGTTCTATCAACTTAACAAACGTTTAAGTTGAAAATAATTTGTATTGTCGTTGCATCAGTTTCTCATTACACTTCGGAATTTTCTAAATGCATTCATTGCAACTTGAATGTATCACTATAACATTTTATTACACCTTAGATAAATATTGTATGACTTACGGAAAAATATCGATTTCCTATTGTGACGGTATTTTCCGGTTTGTCAGACCTGCAGAAAGTTTAAATATATATTACATATGGCTGTATTACAGCAAGTAATTGTTTACGTTTTTAATCAGTTTAATTTAGAATTTCAAGTTTGAATAAAACTCACAACAACTGCACTTGAAACCACTAATTGTAATAAATTTTAATTGCAGAAATGTCGAAAAGAAGTTATTGATAAGTACTTTAAGAAACTCCGCTACATTTTGAAAGATAAGCCAACCATATGCCACTTGATGGATGATGTTGCCATTGATAATACAAAGATTGATCCCATGCTGGAAGAGTTGAAAAGAAGACTGTTTGAACTGGCAACAGAACAGCCTCATTGGGGGGAGGAAAAGCCTGCCAGATGGCTTCCTTTGGAACAAGCAATCATGACACTCAAAGCCTCTGGTGCCAAGGTAAAGTTAACAAGAAATATTATCTCACATTCATACACTTTGCAAAAGGCAAAGTATATAAATATTCTATGTTATCCATTCATCCACCTTCTACCTATTTCATTTCCTCTTTACAGCTCTGGTTTTACATGATCTTCCTGCACTATAACGTTGGGTTTACGAAATCTGCATGTACCAAGATTTGTCTATATCTTCCGATTGTGTAAAACGAAGAAACCTTTAGTGTCAGAAGAGCTGTGGGCAATGATTCTGCAGAGAAAAGTTGATATGGTTTCAATGCTTGTATATGACTTACTCGGATTTTGTAATATAAACGGCTATTTGTAATTACAAAGTCAAGTGTCATGATCATTGTGAAAAGAAAGAGTAAAAGTATTTTATGCATAACAACTTTTGTTTAAAAAAATTTATCTTGACCAAAGTTTTTTCCAGGAGTGGCATACATGTATAGAAGCGAACAAACTGGTTTGGGCTGAAAGGTCAATGTTTAATCCCATTGCCGCTTGGAAAAGCAGAATTTAGAAAAATAACATTCATTCAAACTCAAATTCCTTGATCTACAGTTACCAAGTTTTATGGATGGCTTATACTCACGAGGAGGAAGAAACCTGTCTATTTCAGGGTCAGACGTTCAAGGTTGACATTCGAATAGCAGACAAAATTGTCTCCATACAATAGGCTAAGTCCTTTCACCTTTGGTATTACAAAATCAAAGATCAAGGATGCTTGTGACTAAAAGAAGGAAAATATTCCATAATGATAGTATTAGCTCTGCATCATAAAATGGACGAAACTTTGTATATGACTTACACATTGGATAAGAAGCACATTAATGTTTGGATTAACTGCTGGAAGGTCAAGGTTATTATGATTGAAAGAAGGAAGTAGTATCTGCACAAAAAATAAAGTTTAATATATAGAGAACAGTTACACTGGGTCCTTGTGTATAATATGCTTGCCGACATCAAGGAGAAATGAATTTTAAAAAGTCATTTTCAAATGATAATTAGCCACTAATATATGCAGAAAGACGATAGTTAATTTTATCCATATAAAGTATCGATAAATAGTCTTGATGAGATCAAGGACATGTTTTTGCTTCATGCACACAATAATATGTTTTATCCATGTTTTACAATTGCAGCACTACATAACGGCTATAAACAATTATACATAGCTCAAAGAAGTACATTCTGTTTAAAAGTCTATTTCTTATATTAGAATCTGTATTTCCACTAGTAACAAATATTTCGTTGGATCGTAGCAATACACATATATGTTGAAGAATGTTTAAGTGCAATATGTTAGTAATAATTTGCAAACTATTTGTATTTCATGTCTTCAGTTACTGGCTTGCTTGACCTTATATAGTTTCTTATTGGTATTAATGAAAAAGAATACACTGCTGATTTTAACTAATAAATACAGTTGACTTGTTTGTAATATTTAGGATGTTTCAGTCTCAATAGCATCATGACATGACCTGTGTATTGCAACAGCATGTCTTTTGGAACGAAACGCAATGCAGTGGATGATTGTGTAATTGGCTTGGCAACCCATCTAATGTAATGCAGTGGATGATTATGTCATTGACTAAACAAAACATCCAAGGTAAAGCAGTAGATGATTATGTAAGTGGCCAAACCACCCGTCCAGGACAATTCAGAGGCTGATTATGTAATTGACTAAACAACCCATCCAAGGTAACGCAGTGGATGATTATGTAATTGACTAAACTAGTAGATTTGGTTCGTTGGAACAGTTTTACATGTGATCGATCGACCGGTAACTATTACGGTGGTCTCTGTGAGCCACAATGAATGCGAAGTGATGCATATTAGAAGATGCTGACTTGAGCATTAAAATATAGTTAAAGTGACGTTAACTATGAATTAGATGTAATGCTTATTAAATCCCTAGGGCATAATGAAGTCAGTATTCAGCTATAAATTGGCCACAACTATGAATGACATTAATGCGTATTAGAACCCTAGAGAATACTGACTTAAGCATTCAAATATTTTTAAAGTGATTTCAGCTATGAATGTGCTGTAATGCATACTAGGCGATGCTGACTCTAACATCGAAATAACGTTAAAGCGACTCTCGAAACTGAGATCTCAGAGAAATGAAACATGAAAAGACCGAAACATTTTGTCTCAAAGATAGATTTATCTAAATTAAAGTGGAAATTGCTTATATTCATCAAAAATGCAATTCATGTGATTTGGTGGGTGTCTTTTTTATTTGTTTCTTTTTCTATATGTTTCATATCTTATTCTTGAGGGATAATAGTGACAGGTTTGAACTTGCCCCGCATTTTAAATATATCATCTGAAATATACTGTGAGAACTTTAAGTGTGCAAGAAAACAAAACAAATAGGACGTATCAGACTTGAATGTATTCATCATATATTGTTTTCTTGTTAATGGGATCTATCATCTTAATTATTAGGCTATAAGTACCTACATTTATTTTGCTTCAGGTTGTAACACTAGATCTTATTGAAGAGATAAATAGATCGGGATCTGTTAGGATTGAGGACAGAAATGAACTGGATCTATTCCTTAGATTCCATCATGAAATGGGCACCATACTTTACTTCAGGTGAGCGAAAGATAGGTTTCGTTGTTTAAATAATTCATGAGGATTAATTCACATTTTAGTACTTTAAGGATGCAATGAAGTGTATGTTTAAATCTCTCCATTTTATACAGAGTAACACAATGAATTTACATTGTAAGGTCACTTTGTAGACGATTTTATTGTGCTGGAAACGCTGAGTGACAAGATCCGGAGTGAAATCGTGTTTTTGAAATCAGCAATACAAAATGTGTTACTATTATATTGCCTTGCTTTACTGGATGGATTGTCTGGTAGTCATTTAGGAGGCACAGACTCTACTAGAACACGATCCCGTTCTGATTCCTTAAAATAGCTCATATATGGAATGCCCTTTCTATTTTTTCTTGGACTGATTATACGTGTATCCAGATGTTGCAGTGACATATTGTCTCCCCAGGCATTGCCTAACTTCTTGTGTATTGCTTGCGACTGAGAGGGGTTTTTCACGTTGCACACTGAGGTCTTGCTACTGTTAAGTGTCCCCCTTTGTACATTTGCCTGGGAATGAATTATCTATCCGTTTTTTAATTCCAACTATGCTGTATTGCATGTTATTGTCTGCCAGTGATATAATATGCCTCAAGGTGTGGGTGAGTATGGACATAATAAGGCCCAGTAAGTCTCTTACACCCACGTGTTATTAACGACTTGTGCATGCTATGATGAGCCTTTGGTCAGATGATGCGTGCGACTTGGCTGCAAATTGCCACACTCATTGGGAGAGGATCTAAGACCCATCTTCGTCTCGATCACAGGCTGAATTTCTCCATTATTTCCAAAGATGAATCTCAATCACGTCCATATCATGAATCGCTTCTTCTGTGTTGATTTTCAGGAATCGAGATCGATGTCTATGGTTCAGGAATTGCCTAAAAGTCAAGGATGACTGATATTTCAGCCAGTGCTATTAGAGCCAATAGGCATTGATCCTCATCCCTTCTAAACGGCATAACAAAAATGTTGAAAGCGAGTGCGTCTTGCAGACAAGGACGTGCAAAACCTTCTAAATGAGAACAAGTTGCACCTTCTCGACAAAGAATTATCGGTTACCTATATATCAAGTTACTCACTCCTGACAGGGATAGATTTGAGGCAGGTTGATCTGTCAGGTCTGACATCTGGACTGGTCCCCTAGTGCCTGGCACTGAGCATTTGACGGTTACAAGCTTTGGCTTATTTGTCTGCGGTAGTTGAGTGGAATGGCAAAATGCCGCCCCACGTTTTGGTTTAATCAAAGGGAATTAGTGTACCATGCTAGCGAGTACTCAGTCGCCTTTCCATAACATCATGGATGTTTATGACTTGGTTTCAAGATATAGGGAACATTATAGGCTGATGATAAGACCTTCCAAGGTCATTAACAAATGATCAGCAACGCTCTTTGCCTCAGAGACAATCAGTAGGGTTAGTCCCATCACCCTACTTCCATGAGCAGTAGTGTAATTACAAAAGACCCATTCACATTCATCACGCCAGTCAGGGATACTGAAAGTGATATTCCTACCTCTCTTAAGGAATTTGGTCCTTCCCTTCATACGTCGTGGATGGTCTCTCTGCCTTTAGTTTCTGGACATATTTTCTGGGCTCTGCCGCTCCAGTCAGATGCATCCGAAGTAGGAATATTGGCTGCAACATGGACTCATGTCGTGGAAAAAGCCTTGGAGGGCTTACACCCCACTGGTAAGATCTTCACACGGCGATTTTGTTTTGACTGTTCCCTTCAGTCTTGGTAAGAAGGGGTCGTTTCCTGCAGGTACACTTAAATGATTGCTGAAGACATTAGTTAAAATGTACACATATGCACTCTCCATGACTTGAAGTGCTTGCTGAAGGCAGTGACTAAGATGTACAGAGATACACTCTCCATGACTGAAGTGCATGCCTAAGGTTGTGGCTAAGATGTATAGACATGCTCTCTCCATGTCAATGGCACTCTCTGTGGAGCTTCTTGACCTCTGCATAAATTTAGCCTTGGAGACATATGCATCGCTAATAGTACCACACACATAGCACAAAGGTCATGGAGTTACGTACTTTCAACATTTAAATGGCATTGGTGAAGTTTTTAACGTGAAGCTGATGACCAATCAGATTTGTTTGCAACCTGTGTTCATACTGTTATACCATGATTCATGAATTCCATACTATTATACCATGATTCATGAATTCCATACTGTTATATCATGATTCATGAATTCATGAATCCTGATAAGTATTATACTCTCAAGGTTCATTTGTTTTTTTTAAGCTTATTGCTCATGATATAATCATTAAAACAAATAGTCGTACGCATCTTTATTATAAGGTGATATTATCGTATAATAATATGACTGTGACTTGCATTTTACAAGCCTAGGTTAAATTCTGCTTTTACCTAATGAACACTTTGCAAGTTCTCTGAAGCCTCCAATCTGTTCGGACTCACAATTAGCCTAGGAAAGACAGAAGTCCTCTTCCAGCCTGCCCCGAACACTGTCCCTTCACAACCCTGCATCACCATCGGCAACACGCAGCTGAAGAATGTGGACAGCTTTAAATACCTAGGCAGCACAATATCCAATGATGGCTCCCTGGACAAAGAGATCACTGCGAGGATCCAAAAGGCCAGCCAAGCACTCGGACGACTTCAAACCAAGGTCTTGCAGCACAAGGATACACACTAGTCAACAAAGTTGAAGGTGTACAATGCAGTTGTCCTGACGTCTCTCTTGTATGGCTGTGAAACGTGGACTGTATACCGAAGGCACATCAGTCGGTTGGAACAATTCCACCAGCGCTCCCTGAGAGCCATCATGAGGATCAAGTGGCATGGCCGAATCCCCAACCAGGAAGTCCTTGATAGAGCAAACACAACAAGCATCGAAGCCAAACTGATCCAGGCCCAGCTTCGTTGGACCGGCCATATCATCCGCATGGATCAAAACAGAATCCCAAAGCAACTGTTCTTTGGCGAGCTAGTCCAAGGCAACCGAAACCAAGGCCGCCCTTTAGTAACCTTGACCAAATGTTGTTTCAAGTTTATTTCCTAAACTTATGTTACTTGTATGCAATTAGTTCGTGAACGAATACACTGTAGATATATGTTGAGGGAGTGCATCTTGATGATTTCCACATTGTTATTATACTTTTAGTTCACTGCAACTTTTCTTCATACTTCACAAAATTGAGTTTTCATTTCATTTCCCAAGATATATTCATGCTAGAGTCATCAAACTGGACTAGTGCATTTCGGTCAGTAACACATCATTACTCGAAAATGTCAATTTCACCTATATTTCACATTTTACTGGCTATATCAAGGTTGAAGAAATTTGGTATGGAGGATGTATTTTAATGTATACATGATCCTATATACATATTCATGAAAAGTGGTATGGGGATGTATCTTGATGTGTACTATAGCTTGATAACAAAAGTATGTCACTGCCTTGGTTTCACTCTTATGTAATGCTTACGATATAACCATCAAACTGTGTATTGCCTGCATTACTACAAGTACCACACCCTTATTCCTAAAACAGTTATAATAACCTACATTTAAGATTGTACTAGCTTATGTTTTTGCTTCTAGCTCAAGACCACATTACATCTTTTCAGCAGTAAATCAATATTAGCCATGTGTTTTACTTCACTGACTTTTGGTTAAAGTTTGTGGGGTTTTTTTTATTTCTCTTAGTTGCTGGTGCTGCAATCATAAACTAGATGGTGATATCCATTTCTGTTAGTAACCCATTCTTACAACAAAAGGGGCTCATCAAAAAGTATAATTAATCTGTTACTAGCATTGATCAAGTTTGAATTCAGTTCATGACCACATGAGCTTGGTTAACTTTTCTTATAACTTAATGTAATTTTCAAATTTTGAGATTTTACCCTCATCAATTTAGCTGTATATTCTTTCAGTGAATGGCGATAGGAATTAGGTGCATAATTTTCATGTGAGGCCTCAAAATGAAGCTAGAAATGGAAAGGGAATGCTTGTCTCGGCTTTGACTAAAGGACCATTCAGAATGTCATTTTTCTAGTTATTAAGTCCAGTTTTTGAAGAGAATCTAAATTTTGCCTATACTATACATACTTGTACCATATGACTCAAGAAAGGTAAATAAGAGAAGTCTCTAACTCCGAGTTATTTTCATTCCATAAGAAGGATAGTACTTCCTTTCTTTGACTGTCTTTGTAATCCTTGTACAAAAGATGTAATAACTGAGTATGATATTCATCATCCACCCCATCAATTGAATGGAGTACCCATCAGAGACCCCACAAACTCAGTAGTATACGCATCAGACATCCAATAAATTTAAATGAGTACACTTTAGATACTCCATAAACTGAACTATGTAGCATACAGATATAGGATAGATCATCTCCAAAGGCGTAAATCAACCGAATTCTCTCAGCTTTCCAACTGTGCAGAAATGCCTCTAGTCAGGTCAGATCTATCTATCTATCTATATCTATATATATATATATATATATATATATATATATATATATATATATATATATATATATATATATATATATATATATTATGAATGCAAATCATATGGCGAATAACAGCCCTTTCAAACGCACTGGATCCAGTAAGAGATCAAGTGTCAGGGACTGATTGAGATAAATGCAATACACTGACGACAAACAGTGCAAATCTAGTATCTAACTAGCTTGAGCGCTTTCGACTCTTAATGAGTCTTTTTCAAAGCCATATACAAAACATAGTCAAAATAAACAAATAAAGCACAAAACTCGTTGTGTTTGCAAAACTATACATGGCTGTTTCTACATGAATCAAACCTTTAAATGTATTATGTCTCAACCAGCCTATATCCACTTGTTGCGGATACTGGAAAATATTTGTATTAACCTAGAAATCGATGAGCCATAGCCTTTGAAAAGGACTCATTAAGAGTCGAAGGCGCTCAGGCTAGTTAGATACTAGTTTTGCACTGTTCGTCGTCAGTTTATCGCATATATATATATATATATATATATATATATATATATATATATATATATATATATGTTTGTACATATATATATGTTTATATATATATATATATATGCGTGTGTGTGTGTGTAGTCTAGAGAAATTTGTCAGAAGATAAAAAATTCTGAAAGCTGTCGCAAAACGTTACATTGTGTTGCCAACAGATTGAGACAAAATTATTTACATCTACAACAACAATAATAGTACAAATAATATTTATATTCTGTGTGTATATCATTATTTTGTCGCACATATTGTATGTGGTTTCATAGTTTCTAAAGAACACGTCATGCGCTTTTGGGAGTTATATTTACGACATTTAACTTTGGCATAAACAACAATGGTTTGATGCTGCTGCCAACATAAAACACATAAACATCTGTAATTAGAACATAGCCCCATGTAAATTTAATGGTATCTTTTTCAAGTTAGGTTATGCTCGGTACTGTTATACAACAGGCAGATGTATGTTTGTTACTCTTGTACAGCTTATTGATGTATGTATATTTCTTACTCTTATACAAATTGTATGATTAAATAAAATTGATAATGGCAATTAAACTTATATTATTGAATATAATTGATAAACACAATCAACCGTGTCATTGTTTGTTTTCTTGCTGTAAAATAATACACGTCCTTACTTTGTTTACTTGTGAGGAACAAGGGAAAAAATGCGTGCAGTCGTCACTAAGCAGTATTTTTGTCACTGGTTTTCAGTGTTGAAGGATTGAGGGAGAAGATTGTTCTGGATCCAAAATGGTTGATTGATGCCCTGAAGTCGCTAATCACAGCAGAGAAGTTTATCAGGAAATACCCTGCCATCACCAGCAAGTGGTATGAATTCGAAGAAGAAGGAAAACTCACCCATGAACTCATAGGTATTTATGTGGTTAACAGCATACTCTTAATCTCGTTGTAATCATTCTACATCAGAGTCTAAGCATATGTTTCTTAACTATAATAATTAATTAATTAAATTAAATTAAAAGTGAAATATTAAAGAGGAAGGGTATTCGTTTAAATGTGCCTGCTATAAGGTGGATTCTGTTTTGTTACCATGTTATCTGTACTTCTGTATGTAGCAATTAGTTGTTGTCCATCTACCTTTCTGTACCAGTTAGTTGCACAAGATAAAGTTTAATTGTCCACATTTGACAGTTTCCAAACTTTGTGGATAACTTACACGTAGGTAGTGAAGAACCCTAATAAATATGCTTCAAGCTTAATGATCAAAGTCAAGCTCACCGACTGAATAGAGGATAATGATTTGTTTGCAATAATATAAGATCTCCACAAACTACATTTGGAATATCTTCTGGACATGTCGCACCTGGAGTAAAGGAGAATCTTTATTTCAAAGTGAAAAGGTCAAAGTTAGATCACTTTCACTGAATACTAAATTAACAATAACATTAATACTACAAGAATACCTTAACCGAACATTTTTCGTACTAGGACATATTGTATAGAAGAAAGGAATGGATCTGAGGGACGAAGATAAATGCTCAAGGTAGATTATCGAATCCAGAAAAACAACTATTCACATAGTAACATCCGTTCTGCATCACAGATGATAAAACCATTCTCAAACGTAGAGGGTTGCATTCACCTAGGGTAAATATGTTTATTGATGTTAGTGCCAAAAGGTGAAGGTCACTTTAACTAAAAAACTATTTTTTGTGTGCAAATGTTTAAGCCAAGAAGACTATTAAATAGTTTCCACACAATAACAATATGTCCGCATCACGGACTATTATATGGTTTCCACACAATAACAATATTCCCACATCACGGACTTTTATATGGTTTCTACACAATAACAATATGTCCGCATCACGGACTATTAAATGGTTTCCACACAATAACAATATTTCCGCATCAGAGACTATTAAATGGCTTCCACACAATAACATTATTTCCACATCACGGACTATTAAATTGTTTCCACACAATAACATTATTTCCACATCACAGACTATTAAATGGTCTCCACACAACATTATTCCCACATCACAGACTATTAAATGATTTCCACACAATAACATTATTCCATCATCAAAGACTTGTCCCAAACTGTATAGATAGCTTTATAGGACGTGTAGAATTTCCATGAGAACAGGAAAATAAATTTTACCTCTGAATATTTTAAGTTCCTATTGCTTTTAGTGTATGTTCATAGGAACTACTGAAAGTTAAAATCTAAAAAAGAGATTTAAACTAATTCACAGTGGAGCAATATGATTTAAACATGATGTTTATTTTTATCTGCAGGTTACATACTTGCACCGCTTTAACTAGTATCGCTTTCAAGCTGGCATGAACAGTGTACACGGAGGGTTTTGAAAGATTATAGATATATACCGGAAGCTTGATTCAAACGTCATTATCATACATTAGAAGGAGGACTACTGGAATTGTAGTATTTAACATGTTCATAATAATACTTACAATAATACGTATGGCCGAGGAACTACTGATAGTAAAAACTATGTTCAGAAGGTGACATATTTAGTTAAAATAGAGAACCAATCTAGTTTGAATCTCTCTTTTAAGTACATTTAGTTTGCGCTAGGGATAAACAATTGGATTGTGAGAGAGAAAGATATAGTTAATATTTCACTAGAGTAAAAACAATATTTTCTTACTGGCCGTCGGTAGACAAGGACGCAGTTTAGCTATAGAATTTGAAGTCATTCTTAGATGTTAAAGGAGAAGAATGGCAAATATGGCCTCCTCTTGTTAAAGACGTTTCTAGTGTGAATTCTAACAGGGGCGAGCCTTGTTTGATGTGACATTTTACTTTGAACTGAGAAGGAGAACTATTTTACTTTCTACATTTTCTTTTTGAGCATAAATTAAAAGAAAATTTGCTCGTGGGTGATAAACTGAAGTATGTTTATTCTTTCGATAAGATGTGTATGTTATTCTCTCGTTTCAAGCAAATATCCTCTATGTTATAATACAAATTAATAATAATCAAATATGTTCACACATATGCACACACTCACACACATGCAAGCAAATGCACAGTATATAAACAACTGTTTACGTAAATACTACTTTGATGCAGAAATGAACATTAAAAATAGGAGGCTGATAGAATACGTTATAGTTTAATAAAGCCAACTAGTGCTTATATTTTATGGTTTCTTTCAACTAATACAACTAGTGTGGAAGAAAAATACTTTGACCTGTCGAATGTTGTTTTAAATAATAACACCATAAAATATAAAGTTGTTCGTGTGGTTCCATGTTTGGCTTGGGTACCTTATGTTGATGTTAGATTAAGTCTACCAGTAATTTCTCTTTGCTAAACAATGGAACTAAGGTAAAGGGGTAAGACTGTGTCGACACTATATACGTCATTCTGGCCTTTGTCAAGAATATATATTCACACACTGATAGCATTGCATTTTGGAAATGCGGCAATTTTTTACCGTTTTTGTAACTGATATATCCCCCCCCCCAAATATAGTCCAGTAGTTACGGCAATGTTGAATTCAATGCATTTCAAAACTAACGCTATATTGTAATAGCTTGAAGCCTATGATTTTCTTTAGGTGACAGAGATAGTGGTTTGCTTTTAATATAATTTGTATAAGACATTCCATGTTATTGTGTACAAATATCCCAAGAATTGTATCCAAACATGTCATCAGTGCTGTCATAGGCAAAACGCAGCATATCAATTTGCAATATTGTTCTTTTCGGCCTTCTAGTTATCAGTATTGACGATCATACCATTGCCCTTGCACCATATTTGAAGTCTGTTTAGAGTAGTTTGCTTTTTGATCAACTTCAGCTTGATTGCTTTGAGCATCAGATTAGCTGTGTCATTAGCAGATATGTCGGTTTTGAAACAGCAACTCCTAATTTAAGTGTAGTGTGATATTCCAAAATCTCTTCTAGTTTTAGACAGACCCGGCGCCTTGCAGTATGTAGACCACTCAAGAGAGTCATCGCTACATTGATAAATGTTTAACTTTCTAAGAAGTATGTCATGATCTCCTGGGTCGAAAGCCTTTCTAATAAGCACTGACCACAGAGACCGCTAAAGTTTCTTCATCTAACGGTCTACGTCGCTTGTCAGTCGTCAGAGATAAGTGTAGTTTAGCAGCAAACATGTTCTTTTCGAAAGAAGGATGATTTACAAGTTGTTTTTTCATGGTGTGGAGTAACTCAATTTCACAGCGCATGACAACCAGTATACCGGGAAAAGGAAGAACCAGGGAAACTCTGATAAGAACCACCGACCCATAGGAAGCTATCAGTTTTCTCATATACACACATTGGCCAAACCAGACACTCTAACCCAGAGGTGGGATGGCAGTGATCGAAAATGTCGAGTGATTTAGACCACTTGGCAGCCAGGGTCCCTGAATTTTGATCTGGTTGATGTAATTATTGAGATCATTAAAGAGCTATGTAGAAGCTTTTCTAGTAATTTGGAGATGGATAGTAGAACTGATATTGATCTGTACTTGTTTTGTCCTCTTTTGATCCCGCGTTATATAGTCTTGTCGCTTTGGCAGTTTTCCAGGATTAGGATAATCTATTTTGTCTCAAACTGATTAGTTGCAAAGTTAATACTATCAGCAATAGCATATGCAAATGCCTAAAGAGGTCCTGGACCAAGCATGTCAAGTCGTGTTGATTTATTATGTTTGTTTTAATGGAATCCAAAACAAACTAGGAAGTCATTTCTGGGATTTCAAATTTAGTGTCATTTGGAAGTTTTGTATAACAAGAACGTTTTATTTCTTAATGATCATAGTCTAACTTTCATTCTGTAATTTTAGATGCAATGGTTACAAGAAAGTCATTGAAAATATTTGCATTTCATTTGAACCATCAACGACAGTTACCATCATCAGCATAGTTCATTATATAGATCAACGTACGGATTATAGGATAATCGTGTCAGGAATAGCACACATGGAGTACAATAAAAGCTTTAAGGAGATGACGCTACAAAAATAATCAGTAATATTGACTAACTATTGGGCTCAAAGGATACTTATAAAGAGTCAAATAAGGTTACATTACTTTTTTCCTTAATATTAGATTGCTTTACATTGAATTGGAATATTATATATAAGGTATAAGTTTACAACAAGGAACCGAACCGCGACGAAACCACATAGTCTAGGTAAGCGTACTTGCAAGCTCAATTACTAGAATGGAGATTCTGTCTATGTAATTTGGACACACCGGTCTACCGACATATTCATGCACGTTGGATCTTTATTAACCTAGGTAAGGTCGGAATTTTCCTATTGCTGTTACACATTGAACTACGGGTTAAAGTTACCAAACATAATTATATGGATGGCATTGCTAATTTCTGTCATAACATGCTATATTTTTCAATGAGTCATGACATCGCAAATTTTGGGATTACGTGTATGATTTTTATGGAGACATGATATTTCAAATTCCGTCATAACATTTTATGATTTTTACTGAGGCATGACATTGCGAATTTCTTCATAACATGTTATGATTTTGATTGATAGATAACATGACAAATTCCGTAATAACATTATGTGACTTTATTGAGACATGATATTGCAAATTCCGTCATAATACAATGACGAACATAATTCAGGGATTAACAAAACTTATATATAAACATAGTTATGAGTGACAGGTGTAGAAGGGCAGTATACTTTTCAAAGATCCTTGTTCGAGAGGTTAAGTACAGTTGTAAGCAATTTGTTTGAAATATAAAGGAAAAACGTGTTTTCTCTAATCATTCATGTCATTTTACAGAATTTGGTTTACCTGACAAAACATAATCGAAGGACATAATGTTAATTGCTGGTTGCGTACAAGTTTATCGATTTGTAATGCGTCTCTATCTGCCACATGCACACTAATCTAATATTAAAACTTGATCATTTGATTCGCTTAGCATAATATAGATTTACATAAGTATATCGTACAGTTCCTTCATTTGGGACACTAACTATTAACCGTTCTAACTTCTTGCCGTCGTTGATTCTTGTGCCCTGTTTCTACCGACCTCGCGCCCTTGTTTCGAGATCTTGGTGTAATAATATGGGTCAACATCTTTCCTTTACAGTGATAGTAGCTGCTGGTAATATATGTTCGTTAAAATAAAACTGTAACAGGTATTTCATTTGAAATGAAGGAAGATACGATGGAAATGTTCCATTTAACTAGTGCCATGTTTGCCACACGTTTGTGGCCGTGGAGTGAATGTTGCCTGTTTAGATAGGGGCCACCGTTCACATTTTGGTTTTCTTTACCTATTAATAGTAGATAATTCATAGCAGAGCTTAATGTGACAGCAAAGGCAATGCAGACGTTTGGTTAAAAATAACACGCTTTTTATATCATGTCCAAAAAATGAATCCAATGGAAACAATACAGGATAAAACTTTGCATTGAAATATTTTAATATAAGATGAAATATCTTTGTTATCAAATAGCATGCAAAAGTCTTACAAAATTAACTACCGTCGACAGTCCTATCTTCGTGCCAATCATTGATAAGTGCGCCATGTTTCTCGCAACCTCACGTATGTTTTGAGATCATGTTGTCTTTAACTGGGTCAATACCTTTCTTTGACAGTGAAAGTAGGTACTGATTAAGAAATACTCGACAAACTAAAGTTTAAATATGTACTACAGTTCCAATGGAAGTGTCAAATTTGCCTATTGCCATACTTGCCACAAGTTTGTGGCCCCAGAGTGAGTGTTAGCTTGTCAGGCAAGGGCTACTGCATGTGTGTTGATTTACATTACCTTTTGATTAATGGGAAACCTACACGCGACAGAGAAGTTTTGATGGCAATAGCAATGTAAAGGCTAAAATAACTGATACTTCTTATATCATGTTAGGAAAAACAAATTCGATAGAAAACTGGACGGAATAAAATATTTACTGAAATAATTTAATATGAGGAGAGATAAAGATTTTGTTGTGAAATATCATGGAAATATCTTTTTAAAAATGAACTACGTCTTTCAAAATGATAATTTATACGACGCTTGGAAGAAAACAGACATTTAAAAATGAATCATGTCCCATTTTTATATTTGATGAAAGATATATATGACCGATACAAATATTAATAATATAGGGACATCAGACTCAAAATTGTTAAAGCTACGTTAAAAATCGAAATCACACACACACACAGGGACAACACACAGGATCGATTTATTCATCTTGGTCTAAATGTGATATTCCAATCATATGTCACATAGCATTTATTTCATGGTCACAAGATATCATTTGTGTGTGGCATCTGGTGATATCACCTGTAATTTGCTGTATGGTAAGCATTAAATCATCTAGAGATATCGCCTATAATTGGCTGTATGGTAGACATGTATTCATCTCGAGATATAATTCGTGGGCGTAATTCTCTGAATGGCAGGCATTTTAGAATTAGAAGGAAGATTACCGTGTTAGATGACAGTGAATCTTTAATACCCTATGATTAGTAGGTGAAACAAGCTAAAAGTTGCTTCCTTGGAAAATAAATCATTAAATGAAAAATAAGCAATATGAACATAACAAAAGTTGAAGTGTTGTATCTGTACTAGTAACACATTTGTCACTTCCAATTAAGATGGTGAAATAGGCCACTAAATCTCCTGATAGATCGTTTCGATATGTCATTTGAGCTTCTGGTATAACCGTGCCTGGGTCATGTGCTTTCCATCCATGTACAATTGCTTCATACCACTCAGAAGTCCATATTACAGGCACACCTGGAATATAATCTGAATATACAGTGGAACTTCAAACCCTCTAACTGACAGACTAAAATGTTGGTCTGTATTTCATTAATTATTTCTACTCTTACAATATGTACAACAGTGTAAATTCAGACGTAACTACACACAAATGGGCATACCCAAGAGATCTTTAGACGAATGATGGTGTTAAAGATTTGTGTGCATGCTTGACATTTATATTACTGCCTTTATAATAATGACTTCATTTTTCTGAAGTCTTGCTCTTTATTTATAGATGCCATCTGGACAGAGAAGAACCACAAGGAATTCCATGACAATAAGGGCCATCTATTGCTCCTAATGGAGAAGTTAAATATCATCGCAAAGCCAAGGTCATTCACTCAGGATGGGGAGGTTAAGGTTTGTTTATGTAAATCCTGAAGTGTTAGTATTGTATGTCGTTTGTCCTTACTATATTATGTTGAATATGCATATATTGTTGATTGATAGTGACTGTTCTTTCATTCTATCACTATGTTCTGTCAGTCCGTATCTCATACAATGACTTTTAGGCAAAACAATAGCCATATAGTGTTGAAGGACTGTTACTGTTGTCTCTTAGTATCTCTATTACGGAATGGAAGACCATCGTATATCCTGTCAGTCCATACAGCATACAATTTATTTTAGGCAAAAGAAAAAATTGAAGCCATTTGGCAGTGAAACTAAATTTGATATGTGAGCACATCATTTCAAGAGAAACCAAACTGGACTCAGTAGTGGTCATTTTCAGTTCATATGTAATTGAGTTATGGTTCCTACATTACACAGAAGTTTCTCAGCAGTTATTAATTATTACCACCAACCTTTTCCAAGAACCGTTTGTGCTATAGGTTTCATATTTCTGTATATCATTCTATCACGGTATCTGTGTTTCAATCTGTCCTTCAGTTATGGTACCCATGTTTCCTTCCGTTCTTCCATCATGGTACCTATGTTCCATTCTGAACTTCTACCTTGATATATTTGTTTCCATATATCCTTCCATCATGGTTCGCGTGTTTCCGTCTGTCCTTCCGTCACGGTATCCATACTTCCATCAGTCCTTCCATCATATTATTTGTTTTCATCTGTCCATCTAACACGCTGTCCATGTTCCCATCTACACTTCCATCATGATATCCATATTATAAATGTTCCTTTATCGTGGTATTAGTGTTTCCATTTGTCCTTCCATCATCATATCCATGTTTCCATTTGTCCATCGATCATGGTATCCATGTTTCCATTTGGAGATCAATCATAGTATCCATGTTTCCATCTGGAGATCCATCATCGTTTCAATGTTTCCATCTGGAGATAAATTATCGTACCAAAGTTTCCATCTGGAGATCCATCATCGTATCAATGTTTCCATCTGGAGATCCAACATCGTATCCATCTGTCCCTCAAGCACGGTATCCATCTTGAAATCTGTCACCTCTGTCAAACGTGGCTTCTGCACTATAACTATAAATCTCATTTTGAATAAGATATGAAATTTAATTGAATAATGTATTGTAATTAATAGTTGAGTGGAATATCCTTTCTTCAAGGCTACAGATATGGTTAAATGTTTTACATATTTCCCCAACAGTTCCCGTCCACTCTAGAACTTAAAGTTGTTCAACGTTAAATGATGAAACTTCGCATATTAATAAATCAACATCGTCATCTACATACCAAAATAGGGCCTGTCATCAATATTAAGGTATAAAATGCATGATCAGAATATGAATACTAAAATAGGGCCTGTCATCAATATTAAGGTATAAGGGTATGATCAGAATAAACATGCCAAAATAGGGCCTGTCATCAATATTAAGGTATAAAACGTTGTCTACAAATAAGGTCTCGTCAGAATGTACATGCCCCGATAGGATTTATGTTATCAAGGTAAAGGTGATGACTCACTATTTTAATTTTCCATCGCACTGTTGTTTTGAGTTTGTAACTTGAGACACAATGGGATAAATATTGTGTAATTTTGTATACTTATACATAATAATTAGAACTTCAAATACCACTTTAGTATTCTTGACTTGATAATCAAGCTAAATGCTCAATATTTTAAGTTGTCAACCCAGTGTATAATTTTAGATTCATTTAAGATTAAAGTTAGACATTGGTTATATATATATATATATATATATATATATATATATATATATATATATATATATATATATATATATATATATATATATATGCACATCCATCCATCCATCCATCCATCCATCCATCCATGCGTGCATGCATGCATGCATCCATACACACATACATACATACATACATACATACATACATACGATACTATACCGGGAATTAATTGACTTTCAGAGCAATACAAGCTTGGTGATTGACAACAGTGAAAACGTATCATAATTTTGGTTTGGCTGTCTGTAGACACCATACCCTTATAATCATGTAATCAGCTTCTTATTCATATAAGCTAACGTAGTTGAGCGGCACACAGAACCAATTCCCATTTAAGACGACCTGAGTCAAAAATCCAAGAAGGGGTGAAAGTTGTTCTTAATGTGCTATTTTACTTTGAATAGGGCAGGAGAATTGGGTTACTGTCTACATTTTCTGTGCTAATAACTACAAAACACAGCAGAAGCTAAACAGTACAAAAATAAGCCACTTTCAATCTCGTAGACACTACTTCTCACTAGCCAGTATGTTTGAATATAAAATAAAAAATAAATCTGCTTGTAACGAGTGAATGACATATGTATTTCATCTCATCTGTTAACAATGTATGTTCGCCTATTTGATAAAATATAACTGTTATCCGCTCGTTGTAAGCAAATATCTTCTATATGTCTTAAGAAGATAAGCTATAAGCCACCTTAAAGTTCCTGTCGTCAAGGTCAAGGTCGATGTCAAGTTTTCACAGTTTAAGTTGTCCATCATACATATATCTTACATATATCTTACGGTCTATTA
>JAECUM010035070.1:0-30359 GCA_016617855.1 Megalonaias nervosa
CTCTCCAGAAAGATGTTGAATAGTGTGGGAAAGAGCAGACAGCCTTGTCCGACTCCGACTATCGTTCTGAACCAGCCCCCTATGCTGCCGTTGAAGTATACTGCACTGGTGGCCTTGTCATACAGGTGCTCTATTACTGTGATGAGGTTGGCATTGATGTTGTACAATCTCATGGTCGCCCACAAGGCTGCATGCCATACCCTGTCAAATGCCTTCTTGAAATCCACGAAGACGTGGTACAGATCTTGCTGGTGTTGGAGGTACTTCTCACACAATATCCTGAGGTTGAAGATCTGCTCTGTTGTGCTGCGCCCTGCTCTGAAACCTGCCTGCTCCTCGGCAATGATCTTTTCAGCCAGTGGCTTTAGTCTGTTTAGCAGTATCCTCAACATGACTTTGCTTGGATGGCTTATAAGACTGATTGTACGGTGGTTTTGACACTGTTGTAAATTGCCTTGGGGAGAGTGATGATCAGTGATTGTGTCCACAGCGATGGCCATTCTCCTGTTAGCCAGATCTTGTTGCATATATTTGTGAGGGCGCTAATCATTGCTTCTCCCCCTGTTTGGACCAGTTCTGCTGGGATGTTGACCACTCCTGCCAACTTCCTCTTTTTCAACGATCTCGCTGTTGCTTCTATGGGATGAAGGGTGTAAACAGTAGTCTGTAGCAAACAGCTACTTGTTAGAGAGAGTTGGCTCAATAGGAATCAGTGCCAGAGGCGAATCGGGTAATTAGGACTGATTCCTTGGCTCAAATCAATGTGCAAATACTGCCTGCTTTTCTGTAATTTTGCATCATTTTCACAGTTGAATTTTTCAATGCAGAATGATATTTTATATTTTATATATGTTTATGTATTCACAGATGCCTGTGCACATGTTCCAGGCTTGATACATTGACTTTTAAAATTACTTAATTATTTAATATCAAGCCAGATTCTTCACATCATGTTGTACATACTGTATATATTGTACATTAACAGATAGAAGGCCACAAGGTAGATTAGTTCTGTAACTAATTGAGTTACCTTCTCAAAATAAAGTCTTCATTGTTATTATTATTATTATTATTATTATTATTATTATTATTATTATTAAATGCACAGTTTGAATTTCCGCGTGTCAGAAATAGTTCAGTTTTAAATTCCAGTATCAAAATGTAATGGTGCCCAGCTATTGAGAACCCTGCTGTCCATCCAAACCTAAGAATACACTGTACTGTATATGAATATGATACATTCATACACTTGCCAGCTGTATTTATATAATACATACAATGCAAGATAAAGCATTGATTAAAACCAATGCTAAATGCAAATATGCATGATTAGAAATAGAGAATAGAAAATCAGGTTGTCCATGGACAAGTAAATTAAAAAGTTTAATTTTCTGTATAAAACACCCACTTGTCCATATTTGCATAGTTAAAAAGAATAGTGGAGCTGTTAAAATGTTTACTTTTATTAAGCTGCACCATTTAAGTGCATGCAGTATGGACCCGAGACATGTAAAAATATACTGAATATTTCAACTGGTCTTATTTTTGGAATTTTATTTTCAGGGTCTACAAATCTAAAAAGAATGCATTCTTGGTCTTTAACTACTAGCATTTGAAATGATGAATGTGAATTTAGCTTTGGATACTTTTGGATACTTTATTCTGGACATTTTTCTGTAGGACATAGATGTACTGTTGATGAAATCTATGATGCAGTTCTGTTAATCTGATCAGTTCCACGCTCAGCTTCATTTTTGATTTGAACCTTATCAAGAAATTCAGTCAGAAAAACATTATCTATGCTTTGCTATGGCATGAACTGCTTCTTGTAACACTTGGTCTGACTCACATTGTATTTATTGACCAGTATATTTAAATTGTTCACAATTACTGTGTTCTCAGATTTTCCCCTTTCATTATTAACTTTTGATTGATATGTATTGTGCTTTACACTGTTTTGGTGTCTTAACAGTGTGTCTTTCCATGTGATTACCTGTTCTGCAAACAATCCACCTGTTTTGTCTGCAGTTGAGGGGTATCTCTTACCACACAAGTTTGACATTTTATCAATAAAATACGACGAAATCTGTGACAACATGAAATAACTTTGTCTATATTTTAATACTTAGTATTATAATAAAATGTAATGTGTCAAATTTTGAATAAGTATGGAACCTTAAAATTGAATTCATTGTGCCTTAACATTTTATTACAGTCAAGCCAGAAAAGTCTTTGTGAAGGGTCACTTCGACTTTTTCCTTCATGTCAGTGTTAAACTTGAAAGGCTAACATCTACAGCCCATTTAGAATTGACCCAGGCATCGCCACGCTATCCTGAGAAAGTACACATTAGAGCTACTAACCATAACCGTTTGAGGTGAATCCCATGTCAAATAGTCATTTTCAAAGGGATGTTGATATGCATCGTATTTCTCAGATTTTAGGCTGTCAAAATCTGATGAAAGGAATAATTATCTTCGGGGAATTTAGGAACCGCTGATTTTGATTAGTTAGTTAAATTAAGGTGTACGCCTTGGAAGTAGTGTGAATTTAAAAGTAACGACCTTGGTCGAATTTTGTTAGTCCATAATCTCCGGCGTGAGTATAAGATTTGGCTCCAGGGAAAACTAGAGAATAGTGTTTCCTCATTAAAACAAGAAAAAGGGACCAGGTGGCTGTCTTTTAAGAAAAGACAGGCTTTAGTGCTAGGATAGCACAAGTTCTGAAAGAGAACAGCATTAAGGTACGCAATTTTAATTTTTCATGTAATTTTCTATTTTTATTTGTCTTGTTTATGCAGATGTGTTTGATTTGACTAGGATTCATACTATGTATCGTTTATTCGATTTCATGGAAATCTGTTGATATGCTAAAGTTGTTATGCAATTTATTTCTTAATTTTACAGTTACTAGTTCATTGATAGAATTGACTAATTGCATGCGATCCAAATTTTCAAATGTGTAAGATTTCATAGGGTTATATGAATTAATTTCCTTTGTCTGTTAGGACGATACTGATTATCGTGAGTTAACGATAATTGCATATTTATATATGATTCTGTAAAGTTTACATAATCTTGTAGGTTAGGGATTGCTGTGAGCTAGAATTTAGTGAATCTTATGCAATAGTAATCGAGCATGTATCTTATTGAGTGGAACTGACTAGGTGAGATGTATAAGAAGTCATGTGGTATCGTATGCAGAGATATATGGTAATGTTTATATACACGGCTCACATGTTAATTTATGGTCAGCTTCTGGAAGCGAGAGTGATGATCTATCAAATTAGGACAGACTTGGATGTATATTACAGGGGGCGTTTGTAACTAGAGATAACGATTGTACCTTACTCGAAATACAGCCTAAATTTGTAAGGACCATTAATCGTTCAGGTCACATTATGACAAAATTTATGCAGTGTGTGGATAGCTAGTTTATGCTTTCTGAGTAACGAAAGTGAGAGAATTTTATATATATATAGAAAGTGGTACATACAGCGGCTTAGTGGTAATCTTGTCATTCAGGGAAACAGCTCCCAGGAACAGACGGGGACATTCTGAAGACAGAAGTCCTGAAAAAGATCAAGCATTTAGAATAGGATGATCAAGGAAGATCAACGTATACATATAGGGGACAAGACGTGTGATATACGGAGACGCTCGGTGATGCAAATCAGGCGTGGACATTGTGCTTTTTTCACATCTCGTTATCATGACGAAATAAATTCAAAATAGAACATTGCTATTAAATTTTGTTAATGTAAAATTGTTTGAATTGAGCCCGACACTATTAGTTTTATTTGTTATTGATTAAATGTTTTATTTTCTTTTCTAAAGGGGGCTTGTATTGTATTATTTCTTCTCAGTAGTCTTGCTCAGTTCTCTGTTGATGTTCTATCTATCCACTCAAACCGGGCAATAAAATTGAGGGAGGTCATCCTCTAGATAACAACTGCCAAATCTTATTAACCGTCGCTCTTTACCAAGAGGGACAACGTTACATAAAGGTAAGGTTATTTCATATAGATAAGGTTATTTTGTATATTATAGTATAGATAAGGTTATTTCATATGTTACAGGATAGATAAGGTTATTTCATGTTGTCACTGATTTCGTAGTATTTTATTGATTAAACATCAGACTGTGCTGTTGCGTGTATTACAAGATGTGATTTTATTTAATCTTCTTTGGCCTAGAGGCAAAGATTAACTGCCGCAGCCAGGAATCTTTGAACTCACATTTTCTCTTTTAATTGTATTACCTGTCTTAGTTAGATTTTGTTTTAGCCTGTTTTGTTGACTTTTCATATATCTTTTTATCATTTGATTTTTCATTCGACCCAAACTTTATAAGAAAATGATCCATCTGGATGCATTCCCAGGAAAATTCATCACAGTCACACATAATGATTTAAAGGAGTCAAGTGATTGATTCAAAATGTCAGATCCACCGGGAAGCCTTATCCTTAACCCTTTGCTTCCCATATAAAAATTTAACCCTATTACCTGTGCCTCCCATATGACGTTCACAACGTCATACTCTTGCTCCCCATAAAAAAAACCCACATAAACTGCAAGGCAACGTCATCTTCAAAAAAATATATTTTCAAACCTTCTGCTTGGCATTACATTTTTGATTCCTTCATTTGATAGAAACTTGTCATTTGACCAATAGAAACTATAGTCGGGAGCTTTGATTATCCCCATGAAGATCAACATGCCAAGAAAGGCAGACATCTCAGGCACACTGGTCTCTGTCCAGTTTGCATCACTGATTTCATGATCTACATGTTGTTTAGCTGCAAATTTATTTCTTTCACTTACAATCTTTTCAAATAGTCCAACTGGAAAATATAATTGGAAATAGTCCAATTCTGGTGCTGTCTCCTGCAAATTATGTGATGGTCCTGACTGTTGAGTAAATGGACTTCTGTCAATATCTTGCACGTCTGCAAACCAATTTGGCTGATCATCATCAGTATCACTCGAGTCTGATGACATTTCACTGTTGATATCTGATGACAGAATTTCAGATCCTTCATCATTAAAGGCATCATTATTTATAAAATCTGGTATTTCGTCGGAACTGAATCCAGAAAAATCGTTTTCACTTCCAGACAAATCACTGTAATAAACAGACGAGGATGATCATCGGCATGACGAAATCAGGGAATTCCCTTCATAAATACAAAATGTCACTTCCGGTATCGTCTGTTATACGATTTGATTGAAACTTGTGTATTGAAAGGAATGGAAGAAATTAACAACACAAACATTATTAATTTTTTTTTTATTTCATTTGCCCCGCAATTATGGTAAATTTCATGTTTTAAACATGTTAAGGCTACATTATACATTACAACGTATGGCAGAAGACTTGCCATTATTTGCCGCGCATTCTAAGAATGTGATTTTCCACATAAAGAATATAATGACATTATTAATTTACACTGTTACTGTAAACTTCATCATCATATTTGGAAAAAATAAAATTATAAATAACTGACATATGTTGAAATGGCCATAATATTTACATCGAATTGAGGTATTACAATCGGCTAACGACGCCATTTTGGATGCAGCCATGGAAAACCCCCCTACGTATAATTGGTTGGTTAAATTTAGATTTTTATGTTCTAATGTTAGGAAATACGTCATTAAAATCGAATGTTAGTAAAGATGATTTATTATTTTTGACCAGCGTTTGGTTACCTCCCGGCGAATCAACATTTAACTGGAAGATGTATCATAGTAGGTACTTTGTAAAGCGTAGAAATGCGTAGATTGGGGGGGGGGCAAAGGTAAAAGCGTAGTTTTGCGTAGACGGGGGGCAAAGGTAAAGGCGTAGAATAGTGTACCTGGGGTGTAAAGGGTTAAGCCATTGAAATTCATTCTGATGTAAACCTTTAAAGATATTGCTTAAAATGGTACGGTCTGCTTCCATTGATTGTATCCATATAAGCTTTGGCTGGTTTCAGTCCTAGTCAATAAATTTAAGTATACACTATGTAAATATGCCGCACACCCATATGGTACTCGCTGGTATTAGTATGAATGGTGCTTGTGTAAACATTGCCCAGACAAAACAGGAAGTACTGCCCTTTCAAGTTATAGACCACAATTTACATGGCCACAGACAAGTAACCCTTGCAAAAGTTGCTTGTCCATAAGAACAAATTTCTGACTTGAATGATATGAACAATAGATTTCTGCACCACTGAGACATATTTAAAATAAGGAAACCACAACAGAGAGAGAGAGAGAGAGAGAGAGAGAAATTGCACTTCTTGCTTTGCTCCCACTTCTCTTCAAATCTCACTTCTCCCTATTTTGTCCAAGAGGGGTCACTTCTTCCTATTGTTCAAGCCTAGCTTGACCACTGATATATAATTGTTAGGTAAATTGTAAGCATCGACACAAGCCTTGGTTTCCTGGTTCAGAGTAGGCAGAGATATCACTGGAATTTAAGCATTTGGTTCTGTTGTAAGTTTGTGCTGGATAAAATGGTGCTCTGGGCAACCATTACCTTCAGCACAATACACTCGCAGAAAAAACTCACAAACTCTATGAAGTGGTGCACCCTTCCCTGGCTTGGTGCTCCAGGTGATTGTTGATATTGCCCACCCGCTTGTGATGGCCCTGGTGGCAGCAGAGAAAATTTAGTTCTTACAATTGTTTATGTTCAGACAATTTCCCAACTTAAAATACATTTACATTTTGTTGTACATGATTATCAACTAAATGATTTTTGTCTCAGTACATGGATAAAATTTTTACTAAAAACTGGCATGTACTGGTGTAACTGAATATCTTTTTCTCAAGCACATGGGAGCAGCCATTTCAATTTAACTGTTTGCAGCAGCAGTTTTGGGTCTATGCAGGCAGGGTTCGAAATGAGGATAATGGGTTCCCAAATCTAATTTATATATCACTGGAATAATTCTGTGACATATTCATAGAAAAATATAAGTTTGTTTTCTAAATCAAATATATTTTTAAATAATCTGCTTTAATTGTAATCTGTTTCAAACAAACTCCAAAATTTTCCATTCCCTCCCCCCAAGCTTGCTGGCCTTCACACCTTGCTAAGGCCACTATTGGCTGTCTGCTTTGGTTATCATGTTGCAGCCCTGATACCAACACCGCTCCAGTGGCCTATCCGCCTCAGATGCAGGAGGTTGTGGGTTCGATCCCCGGCCAAGTCGTACCAAAGACTTACAAAAATGTACTAAGAGCTGCCTCGCTTAGCGCTCAGCATCAAGAGGTTAGTGTTAGGACTGGTCGACCTGGTGTCAGGATAATGTGACTGGGTGGGGCATCATGCTACATGTCTGCGGCATGATGCCCCAGTGCTAGACATCACTATAAACTGCCACTCTGCAGACATCATAGCGATATGACTGAAAAATTGTTAAAGCTACATTAAAAATCCAAATCACACACATACACACACACACGTGCATGCGCGCAGCCCTGATACCACATATAAAGAAATTTCAGTCACAGTACAACCTGTCCACTTTGCTTGTTGCAAAAAGAAAATGTAAACTCGCCTTGTGCCACTCCCAGCTTTAAAAGTATGTATTAACTGTCGAGTGGAGGTGATAGGATTCACGCACATGTGAGCTATCAATGACCACTAATAGTATCACAGGATGTGACTGAAAAAATGAAGAAAGATTGTTGAGGCATTCAGTATGCACATGGAAAGAGAATTATGTTAGTAATATTTTGTGTACACATACTGCTGCAGAACATTAAAGGCAAAGCTGAAAAAACATAACAAATCTGCTTCTTAATCTGTGTTATCCTTCTGCTAGCCAATATGTCTGAGTTTAAAATAAAAAAACAAAATTTATTGTTCTGAAAGAATAATGGATCTAGTTCATCTTGCAAGTTTGTGTGATTTGAATTTTTAACGTAGCTTTAACAATTTTATTCATATCGCTATGATGTCTGCAGTGTGGCAGTTTACTGTCACTGTAATGTCTAGTTGTTGTTGTTGTTGTTATAGGGTTTAACGCCATTTTTCAGCACAAGATAGGCTATACATGGCGGCCAGTATTAATGGTGGAGGAAGAACCCTGGAAAATCCCAGGAAGAACCACCGACCCACGAGAAGCTACTGGCAGGCTTTCTCACGTACCCACGTTAGCCGAGCCTGTACTCGAACTCACGCAGAGTAATGTCTAGAGCTGGGGCAATGTGCTGCAGACATGTAGCATAATGTCCCACCCAGTCCTACATTATCCTGGCACCTCCCACATCCGAGGTGGACACTAGCCGCTTAGGCCACTTGAGCTGTCCATCTTGCATCTGAAAAGCTCTTACTTTCACCCACTCAGTGAAGTATATGTATGTTATTCACCTGTTACAAGCAAATCTCTATATTCTTCAAAGTGCTATTGAAATTTGTTTGCAAATTTTTGAAAAAAATGTTAAAATGGTGTTAAGTCAGTATGCAAATGAATAGGAGGAATTTAACTGAAGGTCAGTTGTGTTCAAACTAGCACGAGGTTTAAGATGAAATTTTCACACCACAGCTAGGATCTTGTGATTAACAACAATAATAGTGTTACCATAGTCCTTCCAAACTTGTTTAGGAGCTGCTGTGAATATTGGACAGTATTGTAGGATTGATGTGTGTTTGAAGAGCAAGTTGCAGCAATTGCAATTTGTTAGTACTTGGCATCTTGCCATGTATTGTGTATAATGTCTGTCCAAGCACCCTTCTTCTTTTGTGCAGTTATTAAGCAAGCATATACATGCTGGTTACATTTGTGCATGTTCTGACTGACTTTGTTCTGTAACAACTTGCCACACTTAAAATATCTATAGTACATGTTGTATAAGTATGGTGTTTTCCATCTGGAAAGGATCTTTATTATGAGGCAAGTACATGTATGCCTATATGCAGAACAAGTTGAGTAGCATGTCCACATTTTGCTGGTAAGGCCAAATTTTACTGGTAGAGCATTGCATAATTATCACTAAAACAATACATATTACAGCTCATATGATTTTTTAGTTTCTCCATGCAGCACAGTGGAGAGTGTGGAGTAGATTAAAAGTCCCTCCACTATCGTCCCCCCAATTCTGATGGAGTTGCCATGGCTTTTGGTGGAAATTAGTTCTGAACACTGCTTTCTCATAGAAATGACCACCACCACAGTGTAGAATTTAGTGGTGATGATGTGTGCATGATTTACAGTTTATGACCTCAGCAAGCATGCACAAGTGTATCAATGAGAGAGATAGAGCATGGTGTTTCCAACATCATTGTCCTTGTAATTTATTCATTACATTTTTTAAAAAACTCTTCCAGATCAAATTTTATATAATATAAACATTATCAGTGAAATGTCAAATGAAGATTAATTTTATCAGACCATTCAAATTTTTTGTGAGAGAGGGGCTGTATATCTGATGAGGAAGTTTAATTTGCAGCCTATGTTTTGAAGAAACAAAATGATCAGATTGGTAAAAAAAGATAATCTTCATAGGCATATCTGTCTGAAGCAAGCACATCAACATCAAAACACCTTTGTTTGTGAAGACGATCTTAGCTACATGTATATTGATATATTGACATGGATATCTTTTAAAATGAAAAATGAACCATATAGTAGGCTTAATTCATAACATGGGCAGAGAGAGGAGAGAGAGAGTAGTTTCTAAGCAGTGACAGACGGTGACGTTTTAAGGCATAGGCGTTTTAATTCTGTCTAATTGCAGACAGTTAATAAAGTGTTCATGGCTTGGTTATAATTGAGGCTGTTAAATACAATACGCCAAAGCCGAATGCTTTGTAATATAAATGACACTTTCCCAAGCCAAAAGTGATGTAATTGGATGCTAATTGTTGTCAGTATTTTGTAACTGTATTGACAATTGCTACAGGTTTGATTTCTGTAAAGGGGTGGTGAGAAAATGGATTAAGATTTCCGTTGAAAAGCAAGAAAACGGTTGTATTGCTCTGATTTGGGAAAAAGGACCATACTCTATACTTCATTTTACCTACATTTATTTTGTCTTGTAGTGACAGAAAGAAATCCCATTTACCTGATTGTCCCATATGATACATATGCAGTAGGTCCTTTTGTGTCTTGAGTCAAGATGACTCAAGAGTTGTGTACATTCATCCTCGTGGACACTGCTGTTGTGGACGGAGTGTACTGGTATGACTGCGTTAAGGACTCTATGCATTTCATGGTTTGCATTTCAGTGTAAATTCAGTGTTATCAGCTCTTTTCTTTATTTAAGTAGCAGTGGTTGTCATTTCAGATTTAATTGTCCATATCTCATAAGATTACTTTTCCTTTGTAATACAGTGATACAATGCTGTTCAGGGTTCAGGTCAAATTGTGCCTCCTTTCAAGTCTCAGCCTAAGTTTTATTAAGATTTCTTTGAAAAAAAGTAAAAATGTAAAATTCCTAGAAAAGTGTTTGTGATCTACTTTCCATGAATCATGATAGAAATATCTTGAGTTACATTGCTTAAACTGAATTGGGAATGCACATATATTTTTAACTTTGGTAATGACTGCAGATAGAAGTATACTGCACAGATGCTAGTGAATCTTTTCTAAATACACCCATAGTGAATATTTAAGGCTTTTGATTCTTTTTTATTTTCTAATATATAACAGACACAAAGATGAATGATTTTTCAAACAGTATTCGATTGTAAACTCACTCTGAGAGTTCAGTTTTCGGATGAGCGGTCTTCATGCTTCCTCCATGGTAGAGAATCATGATGTGCCTGCCGAGTTGCAATGGCCATTTGAAGGCATTTGCCTCTCCGCTGTGGATTTACACTGCTGAGCAAGCATGGAGAGGGTTAACTCCCTCACTCTAACACATGGAGAAATGAAAAATCATGTGAGCTGTATTCTACCCATATATTGAGTCACAGACATTAGTTCTGATGATCCTTGACAATAAGGGGCATAATAGCATTATCCTTGTCTATTCATCTCCCCATCCTTCATGCCATTGTTGACACTAGCATTTTGATGAGGTAAGTTATGCAGAAGTGGTGTGGTAGGGCTTTCATGTTTTGATTATGTATCTGGCATTGCTCCTTCAAAAATAAGAGTTTCAATTACACCCCTTCTGCTTGACCCTTTAATAACCCTATTGCATCACTTGATTAGCAGTGTGAGATTGATTTCCACCTGTCCTTGTATTTCTACTGATCTGTTGTATCCTTTCTCTTTTTCCTATTTCTCCCAATTCCTTCTCCCCTTCCTCCTCGACTTTTCTCCAAATTCCTTCTCCTCCTCCTCCTCGATTTTCTCTAGACTTCTCCTCCACTTTCTCTATACTCCCTCTCCTCCTTCTCCACTTTCTCTACCACGACTACTCTTCTGTCAGTTTAGACTGTCTCGGCTCTATCCTCAATTCCATCTCCAACTCTTGAAGACTCGGAACCCAGTGGAACCTGAAGTTCTGTGTCCCCTAAAAAGCTTCCTGTGAAAACACAAGATCGGTACAATCTTCTTTCTTATCCCTCTCAGCTCACACTACACACAGCCTATCATCAGATAACGGTTATTAAATTTCTTTGGTCACACATTCGTTCACATCGAGATACCCATACGTTCTTGTATGTAAAGCAACATCATAATACAGCACGGTATCAGTTGCTTCTCATACATACTTCAATAAATTCAATCACATCAATACATATTCCTAATCCTATTATACTAAACAATATCACAGTAATTAGACGCATTTCTTTACTGTACAACTTATACAAAGTACACAAATATTCAAATATCCATGTTCTGATATACATCCATAGCAACTGATCTCACATACATTAACCATTCCAAATTCACAATTCAAGCATGTGTAAATTCTAACATAATGCATTAATAAATGCATTAGTTCACTATGAATTAACCTAATAGCAAATTACAAAATTGATTCTGACCACAAGCCAACAATCTACATAATTCTGCCTCGCTTCTAATAATTCTCTACATAGGCTCAAGCCCATTTCTCACATACAAATGGAAATGAAAGACTACAAAGGTAACTCAACATACTAACGATCCTAGTAATTAAGTATACATACTACAAATAATTACAGTTATGATGCTGTAATATTCTGCAAAAATCGAGCAAATAACTTACTGAACTTTCAGTTTCGTCTTTCCATAAGAATCTACCTCTAAGTTTTGCCGCCAAATTACGAGTGGCTTCTTCTCGAAGTAAACCCTATTGATCTGGAATCCCTTCAGGCAAATACTAAATTTTCTCTTACGAGTTTGAAAGTTATCATTCAGGTCAGAATTGTAATCACACCCTCTATCCCAATTCTGATTGGATATCGCTGTGAACCGATCCAATCAAACTTAGTGGACAATGTCCCTCTCAGTGTCTGTCAATGTGGGAACAGATAAGGATACCTTGAGAAGGAAGACAGTGGTAGTCATCTGAAACAACCTTTCTCTAAGCCATTTTTCAGACTGCAGATTAAGTTATCACTGAAAGTCATGCACATCTGCTTTGTTAATTAGTATTTGCAGCCTGGATCATAGAATGTTGCAGAACATGGATTTACCATGTACCATACTACATGTTACATGTGACATGGGCATTGGTTAGCATTAGAACTGAATACAATGAAAAGTTTGTGCCATGGTATACTGCTTTACCTTTAAATGTACTGTAATAATACCATGGTATTCCACAATTATATATAAGGAAGGAACAATTTACTTTTCTCGGGGCGAGGAGATATATTTTGTTTTACATTTCTGGCTCTCATAAAGCTGGAAAAAATATCTTGCTCTGATTTAAACCATACTAGGACCATATTGTATCCAGTATATTATTTAAAAATTAATTATCTTCAGTGAAAAGAAAAATAAAATCTCTCGGCTTGAAAAAAATAGTTGCAGCACCCACCACCATTAAAGGTCAGTACCTTATAGGAGATTAATTTGCCATGTGTATGTTACTGGTTATGTAAGTTATCATCTAAAAAATGTATTTAAAGTGGGTGATTAAGCTTACACCATAGCTGACACTGGTGAAGGACATTGTGTTGACATTACAAAGCTTGTTGATAAAAATAGAAAGTTTTGACACTGAAGACTAAGTGTTTTAGCTACACTAGTGATACAGCAGGGAGAGTGGGACGCTAACATTTGGGGCAGAAAGAGCCAGTAAACATAAAAGACACTGACTTGACAAATGAGGAGATATTTAGTGGACTAGATAAATTCCATAAAATTCAGACACAAAACAACTGCTCACCTGAAAATCTTAGGATGATTCTTGCTCTTAACAAAGGAACACATGTACTTCACACATTAACATACGCTAATACATGACCTAAAACAAATTCATTTTCTCACTTTCTTTCATCCAAAATTTTCCCAAAAGTTGATTTGGATTGAATATCTTTCACAAAATCCCATTTGGCTGCCATATTGCCATATTTGACACTTGTCAACTATATAATTCAAGTTTTTATCAATATAATTATATTTTTAAAATTCAAAATTAATTTGTTAAAAATACAGCTATTTTGTTATTATTACAGGATTCTAATATTAAAGTTGTAACAAGATTACTTGGGAATTTCCACATATTCTGTACTGACGGAAATTACTGAAGTTCTTAAGTTCAGTGAAAAAGTACTCGAACATGTACCACCAGAAATAAATACTGTGGGTAAAATGGTATACCAGTAATACCATGCACCTCAAGTTAGCATACACAGCCAGTATACCTTTTAGAGCTTTCATGAAATTGACTTAGAATAATCATGTTGATATCCATTTCCAACATAATCCAGGGGTTTCCTTATCAGCTAGGAGCTGGGTGATTTACCTGGCAAACTTTACTTTACACAAGGCAACTTTTAAAAAATTATTTATCCCCATTGTGGTAGGTCACCCAAACCTAATTTGGCAGCTCACACGCCAATATTAAATCTAATGGAAGGTCTTGATAATCTGATCTACAAGGTGCTTATTTTTGTTTTAATGTTTTTTTCACTCTATTAATAAATATAACCTAGCAAAATTAAGCAAGGTTACAGTCTTTTCATACTCATGGTGCAAGTAGCAAACATTGCGGTTTAGA
Organism: Megalonaias nervosa; assembly: GCA_016617855.1. NCBI lineage: Eukaryota > Metazoa > Mollusca > Bivalvia > Unionida > Unionidae > Megalonaias > Megalonaias nervosa. The sequence goes on from JAECUM010035070.1 coordinate 14,102, forward strand.
ATGAAAATGTCACAAGTTATTATTACTCACTGCAAGACAGAACAGACAGCTTCTGATGAAACTTACAGAAAAAAAACTACTTTAGACATTAATTGTATGCGCTTACATTTATTAGTGTTTCTGCCATAAGTCCAGGATGTCTCTCTGTCTGCGTGGGTTTGAGTCTAGGATTCAGCGATTGTGGATATGTGAGAAAGCTTGCCATTAGCTTCTCGTGGGGCGGTGGTTCTTTCCGGGGATTTCCCGGTTTCTTCCTCCATCATTAATACTGGCCGCCATGTATAGCCTATCATGTGCTGAAAAATGGCGTTAAGCCCCACAACAACAACAACAACCAGGATGTCTCAGACTTAGAATTTATTTTCTTTCTCTACTGACCTTGTGGTTAGTGTGCATCAAATGTGACCAAATATGTGCAAGTTTTAATCCTACTATACAGTGGGATAAGCTGAAGCTAGCCACCATGGCATGGCAACCTACTAGCAACCTACTAGTATTGCTATGCTATAATACATGAATCAAACCAGACCAGACCAAACCAATTTCAACAACACAACTTTGGGATCCACATCAATTGAATTGGAAATTATTATTTTGAAATGAGTATTTTGGGAAATTTTGTACACATAGGCTTCTTGTTTCTGATCTCATATCCTTCGCCATTTATATGAAACAAATACTAAATTTTTTCTCTTCATTGGAGGTTAATATTTTAAGGGTTTATGTATAGGGTAAACTAAATATAGGGGCCCCGAGTGGCCGAGTGGTCTGAAGCGCTCACCATTACGGATCACTGCCGTCTCACCTGTCTGTGTGGGTTCAAGTCTCGGATTCGGCCAATGTGGGTATGTGAGAAAGCTTGCCGGTAGCTTCTCGTGGTTCAGAGGTTCTTTCCGTGTTTTCCCCGGGTTCTTCCTCCACCATTTATGCTGGCTGCCAGGTATAGCCTATCTTGTGCTGAAAAATGGCGTTAAACCCTACAACAACAACAACAACTAAATATAGTTATATACTGTATATATTCGCTTATAAATCAGGTCTAACTGCAAACTGCATAGACCCAGATCTGCTGCTACATGTGTCAGCAGATCTGGCTCCGTACAGTTTGTTCAGAATAATCAGTAGAACAAGCAACATATACCCTGGTCTGCAGGTGCATTATGCTAGGGCAGATCAGGATCTTTGATTTTTGCAGTTTGACAAACCATATAAGCATGTGTATATGATAACTTTTGTAGAGATGTCTTCTGTTTGGTGGTAGTAATGGTAGTAGTGTTCAGTTGCAGAAGAAGGCCATAGTACATACAAAACCCGGTATATGGAGCCAATACATGTGTCTGATTATTCATCTTCCTTAAATTAAAAGCCAAAATGCTGCTGTTTATCATAATTTCACCATTCTTCCAGTCCAAAGTTTGGAAGGACGGAAATGATTCTTTAAACATGAAACCATTCTTTAAAATTATCAGGATGTTAGGTTTAAACAACATTCAGATATTCAGTTTAGAATCAAGAGGTGCCACCCCATAATTCAGTCATCGATGTCACTCGTAATTTCAATCATGTCTGGAGTGCTCCAAAAGTAGTGATGTGATACATTTGACAAATTCTGCTTGAGATTAATCTAACAACAACAACATTCACATGTGGCACACAAATTGATTTGAGAAACAATGAAGAGAGGCAGGCCTACTATTTTGACTGAGAAGAAAATTATGCATTAGATGAAAATAAGACATGGTTTAATATTAGAGATCAGCTGGGGCACCCGATGGTACATTGAAGGGCAAACTTGGGCTGAAGACAATCCAACAAAGCATGTTGTTGGCTTCTTATGTTTATAGTGGAAATCTTGTGTGCCACCTTTCAGCTGAAATCAGTTGACCCACAAATGTAACTGATTATGGGATTAATTCACACACATATGGAAAGTGGCAGGGTATCTCAGTTCAAGGAAGAAATTACATGGCTTGTAATGTGAAGAAAGGTCAATATTATATGGTTTTCGTGGAACCCAGTGATGTGTAGGACCAATACTTTTCAAGATTTGATATTATTCAGATGATTTGGCATATGACTTTTTGCATGTAACAGCAGCATTGGGGCTTTAAGTCTGCATTTTAATAATCCTGTTTGTTACTTGCAGATGTTATTTGGAATAATTTTTTAGCTCTACTGGTCATAGACCAAAGAGCGTATATGAGGGTTGGTCTTGCATTATCCATCTGTTGTCTGTCTGACATCTGCTGTCTATCTGTTAGCACAAGTTTGCTATTCTACTCGTCCTTAACCTTCTTCGAGGATTGCCTTGAAACATTACACACACATTCACCCCACAGTCTAGTTGGTCCTGAATTGAAATAATGCTGTTCAGAGATCCAATATAGCCATCACAGCAGTCATCTTGAAAAGTTTATCACAACTCCTCCTGCTGGTGATATCAGTTTGGGGCTTTCTTCTTCTTCTTATGTCTACTCGAACCTAAATGAAAATGATGTTTATCTGATATCCAGTAACGCTGTTGTTGCAGCCATCTTAAAAATCTTGTTATCACTGCTCTAGTTGTTAATAAATAATTATGATGTAAATGCGATGTCTGATATGGCCACCACTGCAGCCATTTGATAATCTTGTTAATGCAGCTCCTGAATGCATGGCATCATATCAGCTTAGGGTTTTCAATAAAAGGCTTCCTTTTAATGATTATGAATACCATTTTATAAACACTGAACATTCGTGATTTCTTTGTTGTGTAATTGAGAGGGAGATGAGAGTATTTGATCAGTAACTTTTCATATCAAAAGATTTTTTAAATGGCTGAATAAATTTATGAATTTGTCTTGTCCATTTTGGGACTGGGTAGACAATCCACCCACTCCAACCCTCTGATGATTGAGAGATAGTGCTTGAAAAAGGGGAAGCACATCTAACAGTAGGTTGCTTACTGTATGTGCTGTAGCTAAAATCATTAGAACTGTATCAAGATTTACTCTCAGCATGGAGCCATAGTGGCTCAGGTTATCATAAAAAATTCTTATGACTGAAAGGGTGTGGGTTCAAGTCCTACAATCAGATCAGCCCATGCTGGATACCATGGTATGCTTTTGAGCAAGACACTTTACTCCAGTTATCTCAGCACTAAATAACATACAGTGCTGATTATTTTACAGGTATTAGTTGATGTATTCAACTGACACTTTGTAGTATTAAATGTGTGAAGTTTGTACCGCAGTACTGTGATATCACTATTCTTTTTTGGGTACCAATTTTCATTATTTTGTGTTTGCTTTGAACCACGGATTTGCTGATCGAATGGTTCAAACTGTGCTTTTCTAGAGCCTTCAGAAATAAGCATAGAAAGGCATATTAAGACCAAGAGCTCTCAAGTCTCTCTAGGAGACAGCCCATTGTTTAAGTTAGTCCAAGCACTGAATTTTTCTTATAAAAACTGCAATTGAAGAAGGTTGGTTTTGATAGAAAAGCAAAAGCCTCAGAACCAGTAAGCCAAGATGACAAAGAAGCCTTTTTTTCCACTAGAGAAATGGGCTCTCATGCCCCAGCTGCTTCACAACTTTCCCTGTGTTAACTTTTTTTTCTCACCAAATGTTTGGATTTATAGTGTAAGTTACACATGTCATGTAGCTGGGGTCCCTCCAACAATTTAAATAAACATCATGCAAAATCTACCATATAATTGGTGATAACAAAGGCATTAATGTACTTTCCTTTCTGCATCTTGAATTCCTCAAAATGTACTTTCTTTGTTATTTGTGCTAATTAGAATTACATGGGTTCCAAATATGATCAACATTGCAAAGTTTTACTGCAGTCTAGACTACATTTCCAACAGAAATCACATTCCAGAGAAGAATTTACTGCACTCCAAAATGAACTGAATTTTATATTCCTTCAGTAAGTTTTTTAATCCTGCTTCTTGTTGGTAATTTAAATTTCTTATTTTTTTCCACCTTAGTATTCCAAACTATCAGTTGGAGAACAGAAACATGTGCTGCTTGCAATTAAGGACAGTACATCCTGCAACATGTACATCATGTGAAGTGTTGTCGTTTACATGTTTGTTTAGTTTTAACCCATTTTGGAAAAAAACAAAAAAGATAGCAGAGTTTATATTGTTTTAATGCTCATGTATGTGTACAGTATCCAGTTGCTGTCTTATCCACTCGATCACTGCAGTAAAATGGTAGATATGAGATCAGCAGGGATAAAGAGAGAAAGAGAAAGTGTCAAGTATTTGAAGTACTAGTATTGCCTGACAAATAAAAGAAAGAATAATGTAGTGATGTAGGAAATTAGATTTAACATTTATCTGCATTTGTCCTTCATTAAAGTGAAACGGCTATCAAAACTACTTTTGCGACAAATTGCACTTTATCCTTTTCAGTTCTCTGCGATTTAAGGTGAACTCAGTCATGAACCATCTGAATGAGTAATCTACATAAAGCATAGACAGGAACAACAAGACTAGAAGAGACTTAAAAGAGTGCTGTACTAGAAACACAATTGCTAATTAAACAGTGAAAATATAATGATCACAGCATGGTAGTTAAGATCACACTTCAAAAATTTTCTGACAAAAAATACTGAATAAACATAGTGCCAATCAAGTCTCCAGGTGCACTCAAACGTTGGTTATATAAATAATCCCAAAACAGATAAGTCCACAAGTCCTGCATTCTCAAAGCCATGGATAATTTGGACTGATCAATTTGACATTTTTTCGTATGTCATTTACTTCCATCGAAGATTGCCACAACCAGCTGATTGCATTTAGCCTGGGGCATTTGGTTGCATGTTTGGTTCACATAACATGATTCTGATAATGTACCAATGATGCAACATTATAGACACTGGTTTAAGTAAAAGGGTCATATAGATATGTTTCAGTAACTACTTTGGCTTGGTATTTGCTTGTATTGGTTCAAATGTTGAATACTTGGACAAAGGCACTATGAGATTGATCTTGACAGTTGTTTGATTTCATTCTGGTAAATGTATTCTTTTAACCATTGAAGCGACTACAGTTTGTTGTTGGAATAGTTTTGTTTTCATGTATTCATAAATTTAGGTATTTGTTGAGTTTATTGAACAAATAAAGTATCTACCTTGTATACTCGCTTAAAAGAAGAGTCCAACTGCAAACTGCACAGACCCAGATCTGCCAGTGGATGCAGTAATGTGCCAGCAGATCTGGGTCTGTGCAGTTTGTTAGAAGTAATCAATAGAAGAAATAACATAAACCCTGATCTGCAGATGCATTATGCTTCGACAGATCAGGATCTTTGTTGTTTGCAGTTTGACTCAACTTAAAAGCCGGTATATGGTGTAAATACTTTGACAGATAAAAAGTATGAATTTAAGCACTCACATAAATGTCTTTTTGTACAAAACCACAAAATCTGATAATCTATGAAAATTAATAGCATAACATTATGCTAAATGTCATATTTACTATCGTGACTGCAGAAACTGATAATTGTGTCACTTGTACACCTTTTCCCGCATGCAAAAACTGATACCTGTGTCACTTGTACATCTTTTCCTGCCTGCAAAAACTGATACCTGTGTCACTTGTACACTTTTCCTGCAGAACACTTGTTGAAAGTTTGGACACATAATGCATTAACTGTATGTACCTGGAAATATACAGTACCTAGAATTTGCTTGCAGTCACTGATGGCACTCCATTGGGAACTTGTTTTAACAACTAGTCATTTTATTCTTGATATGTTGCCCATCAACTATGAAGAACATATTATCAAAATATTTTCTTTTTTTCCATTTCAGTGGATGACGTTATAGCAGTATTTGTGGATGATGGACAAAGTTTGGTGGAGATTTTAGACAAGTATGAAAATGTTTTGTTGAGTATCAAAGTAGTTCCTGACGTGACCAGCACACCTAGTCCATACAATGCCAACAATACATCCGTGCTCTTTGTTTCTCTTTCCTTCATTGTGCTGATAATTATATCTCTTGCCTGGCTTGTATTCTACTACATACAACGATGTCGCTATGCAAATGCTAAAGAGAGATTAAGGGTAAGTAAATTATGTAAATTTGAATACATTTCTTTAAATACTTAGAAGTTCTTTTTTTTATGGGCTGGGCCCACATTTGAGTTGTAACCACCACCACCTTTATGAATCATGACTTTTCTGTGAAGTTGTTTGACTGAAAGGAATCAAAAGACAAATCAACGTTATGCCCATAAGGTGCATAAATTCAAATAATTCTCAATGGATGTGCAAGATTGTGCAAACTTGGTATACAAAGTAGTGCCACTTCATATGATTTCTCATTGATAACAAGAGTAAATGTTACCCACAAACATCATCTGAGGCTTTTCACTCAGGGTTTAATTTCTTCCCCATTTGCATTTTCTACTGACATGTACCTTTTAAAATTAGTATCATTGTACATATCCTTTTCATATATGACCAGCTTTCTTCATTGGACATAATGGTCCAAGTGACCTACAGACGGCTCATTAATTACAACAGACCTGAAAGGAAACTTCTGTTGTGACTTAGAGTGTAGTTAGTAATTAGAAAGATTAATTGGTTTTCACTCCTAATTGACCATAAGGCCAAGGAAACTTGTGGTTATGGTCCTGTGTCAGTCATCATCCATCATGTGTTTAAGACCATTGCCAGTTCTGTTTACACAAATCTGGAGTCAGTATAATTGATACAGTTTCAGTCAAACTTGGAATGTGGTTTTATATTATCAAAATCTCATATTCGACAATTATCTGGATTCAGTATAGATTCCATCACAAAAACTCAAAAACATTAACATGACTTCTCAAAAACAGATTTTTATCAAATCTAAAAGAAATTATTGTGATATGAAGGGATTTTATCTTGTTACAAATGATGCTAGTCTACTGGTAAAATCAGATCCCATAACTAAAACTAGACAAACCTTGAAATTACTTGTCAAATGCTGTTTAGCAGAATTTTACTAACCTTTACTGTATGCTTCTTACTTTGATAGCATTTCAAATTCCTACAAATGATGCCAGTCCACCATGCTTTTTGCAATAGAAAACATTTAAACTTTTCTCGACAGAATTTGAACAACATTGATGGCATTTCAGTGTTGGATAAATGTTGATATGCCATTAGATATGAATGAAGACACAAAACAATAGAAAAACCTTGAAACAGTAGTTTTCATAACATTATGCAATCAATTGGTTTTCATAACATGCAGTCACAGCATTGGGATAAATTTCTACAAAATGCTTCTTACCGACTTAGATTTATTGTCCAAACTTTTGTATTTGGCTACTAGACAGACAAACATGTAGCTAGGTGAGCAATCTCAGACCAACATGGCTCTCTTGTGTTGTGGAAAAGCAGTGAAACTATGCCATTATTAGGACTGACACCTAATGCAAATCAGTCAGTTGTTTTTTGTTGTAAATGGTGTTACAGCTTGATGCTTGTCTCATATTCTGACAGGATAATAGGACCCAGAATCAGTTCTGATTAAAGGTCTTGTTATATTGATTAATAATTAATTTCTGTTGTTTTAATGCAAAACCAAAAAAAGAACTACAACGAGTATGAAAGTAACTTTTGGTTGGCCAGCACAGTGTACCTAATTTGTATCCTCTTGTGTTACACTGCTTGATCCTTTTACATGTCAGACATTGCAGGAGCTTGATGTAAAATAATCACATCTAGTAAAGTTTTCTATAAAAATGATTTCAATGATTTTTCATGATCGTGCTGTGTTACTAAATAGTTAGGAAGAACAAAGACGGCCGGATACCATCTTTGTTCTTCTACAGCAAATATAATCAGAGTTCGCAACTTAAAGAAACATATAAAAATAATGCCTTCTCCCTATAAACTGACTTTTTGGATTTTGAATGGATGCTTTCTTACACATTCTTTGTTATAGAAACCTCTACAAAACAGAATCTCCAAATTCAGACAATATAGACATTCTCAGAACCATTGTCAATAAAGCGCTTTTTCTGCCAAGTTGTTCGTTATTCTCTATAAATTACATTTTTATTCAAAATGTCCAACACCTGATTGCAACTGGTTTCAAGAACCAAACACGGTTCGCGAAAACATTCACGTATTACATCACGGCTTTTTGTTTTGTTGATTAGTCTGGTTCCCAGAGAGATGTTTAATAGTATTTTGCGGAACTAAGAGTCTCTCAAGCAGGGAACCAGACTAGCTGTTAATACACTACCAAACAAGATCCCTTTCTATTAAAAACACATGACATTTATTTCGTGAGACAATCATCTACATCAAAACTCAATTTTTGTATTTTTCAATTAGTAAAATATTGATGCCGTGATTTCATTGCAAGTAATAGTGAAACTTCTTATCATCCTTGAGGATATCTCTACATTTGAATTCAGGAATTCTCTGAAGCTTGTTTTTCCCACAATGGTCCGTATCTGTGAAACAAAGCTCTTTATTTTAGGAAGTACTCATTTCGCTTGGCTGCCTTGCTATCTTTAATCACATTTAAAATGGTGTAGGTTAATTTAAGGTAGTTTAATTAGATTATGTACACAATAAAATTTATCACAGTGATTGATTGATCAATTGAAATGAGTTTCCCGACATGTGACTGGGGTTGCTGGTTCTTAAGGATGAAGGATTTGTATGCCTTTTAAATTTTTTTAAATTCCACCTCCTTTATTTGATTCAAAAGGCGTAATTACCATGAGAATAGAAAAGGAGGCCCACATTTTATTTAGTGCAACAATACAACAAATGCTTCCGCTAGTCCAATATCAAAACATGGTGGGCACTTAATTTGGTTCTCAGGGACACGCTCGCGGACATAGCTGTTACAGTAGATTGTCACAATTTACGTTTAATCACAAGAGGACACATTGCATTTACGATGATTACACTTAAACAGAACAAAAAGATAGAACTAGAACACAAATTTCAATTGATAAATTTTTTTTTATTTAATTGGTATTTATTTACTAATGTACTGCCTCGACTAGGCGTAAGTGACATTTTCATTGATCAAAATGTCTGTGAATATCATTAATTGCAGTGTACTAAGAATGTCATTTGGAAGGAAAATGTAACAAATTATATTACTTCTTATGAAAAGTTGATCTTTCATAATGTTGATCAAAATTTCCAGGTCCTGTCTGTGTTTTCGATGATAAAACGAGCAATATATCAAAGTTTCTGTTAACAATTTTGATCACGATTTTCTTCAAGTTCAGCAAATAGGGATCAATTTTTGGGGGTATGTTCTGGTTTAAAAAATGGGATCCACGCCTGACCCTGTGTTATAAGCGGGTTCGCAAGTTATCAGGGTGCGAGTTATTGAGGGAGTGGTGTAGTAGGAAGCAACTTGTAAGTTTTCCCAAAAAGGAAGACCAGATAGCTGTCATTGGCAAAAACTCAACAGTCTTTGACATTTACAACAAAAATTGTGTTTGTATGGTTACATTTACCATACAGATAGGGATACTTCATACTGTTGATGTATATGTGTATCTACTTTGATTTTGTGTAATATGTATCATTGTTTCTTTTAATCACTTGATATACCAACTTGTGATGATTAAAAGTATAAAATCGCAACAATATTCATTTCTCCTTGATAACACTCCCAGTATATACATGATATTGATTAAGGAAGGCACTAAAATGCACTTCCCTTTTCAGCACTTCTGGAAATAGTTGTCTGAAACCTGAACATTTCTGTTGGTCCAGTGAGTGTTGGTTTTCAGAAGTTTCAGTTTATACAAAAGCTTCAATAATTTTGCTGAAATGTACCCAACAGGTGCACTTTGTTTTAGTAGTTTATCACATACATTGGACAACTTGTCAAATATTACTGTATTACTATCCATCATGAACATGATATGACATCTGTGAAAGAGACAGTAAGCAGATATTCACAGGATGTCAGCACTATGTCATAATTAAATGGAGCCAGCAGCTCACACTGGTCTCAGCTTGTCACATCAAGCTCTCATTGTAATATGGATATTAATCAATATTTACTTCAAATTAAACATAAAGAGAAGTGATTTTCATGATGTAGTTTCTTCCTAAAACATTGATTACCAAATCTTTTTTGGATAACTGTTTTTTTAACTCTTAAATCAATCAATTAATAGATTATTCATTTACCTGCATCAGTCTTATCTTTAACACTTGATAGCCATATCAAGTAATACTTGACCCTACAGAGTAAACTAATATAGGTACTCGGCTTGTCCGTATTTGGTTCATATATAGTGCAGTTTTCACTTTATCAATACATGTACCTTATATAAATTATGGTTTTGTATTCAAAGGGTTATTAAGGTTTTACATCGTGGAATTATGCTTACTTGGTGGTGGATTGACCTGGATGTTACTTGACTTGCAGTGAATGGTGGATTGTTTGATTGATGAAATAATTGATTGAAAGGTAATCAAGAACTTCAGTTTAATATGATTGCTTAGTAGCAAGAAGGACAAAAACTTTTCCATACCAAAACCAAGGGTTGTACAGGAGTCAAGATTTTGGAGACATGATACAACATATCGCATAAAACTTAGTATCCTTCACCCAAGATGCTACACTTTTAAGAAAATACAAAAACAAAGATTTCATGGAATATTGTTTCTTGCATGTTTCATACTTATAGGGTTGTGAGAGAAAAAAATTGACATTGAGTTTACACTTCTGATGCCTGCACAAAACATTTTTCTCCATAAAAGACAGTAATTGCCTGAAGATGCAAGTTTAATGCAGCTGTAAAATGTTTTTTTGTGTTTGTATGTACCTACATGTAGTGAACAGTTGTGTTGTGGTTGTAGTGTTTACCAAAGTATCTAAACATGTATATGGCGTACAGTAGCCAAAACAATGCCTTTGAATCCAAATGATAAAAAACTTAAACTTGTCCCCAGTCTACTCACTAGACTTGCCAAGCAGCTGATAATTATTATAATGTCCATGCAGTACGTTTCCCAGCTTGCAGTTGTTTTATTTTGTTTGTCCTTTACTTCTTAATATAACAGAATTCAGTTTGCAGCTCATTTTTTTCTTCAGTATCTCTGACATTTTCATTAAACATCCCTAGGATTGTCTTGATATTGTTTCCTGCTGTTGCATATAAAATACATGATGAAATAATCAATACTGCCAAGACATGGGCATAGGATGCTTTGTAGGATGTACAGTGATATCAGGTTACAGATTTTGCAAGTGTTTATTTAAAATGCTATTAAACAAACCTTCTGTTAATTCTTTGACCTCAAGAGATTCTTCTCAGCTTCTTTGTGTGCACGAAAGGAAGTTGGAAACATTTTGGGGTTACTTCTGAATGCATGCAAATACATCTGTTTCTGAGATATTTTTTTGTTCTGCCAGATGCTTAGGTGTATAAAAGATGTTGGTTTTGATTGGCTGTTTCCCCCTTGCGAAAATTGGAATTTTTTATTTGCATAATGGACCCAGGATTGTCCTGGCCCCGTCTTTACTCCAAATCTCAGATTTATCCTACCTTTTGCAAAGTTTCATCAACCCTATGTGCATTTTGGACTGGTCTGCTTTAGATCTATGGCCAGAAAAGTCTAATATCCGTACACAAACTCAGGTTCCAAAACCATAAATATTTGATGGGAAAAAAATCTGGTCTTAAAAAGGTTTTTGAACTGTAATTTTTAATGCGAGTAGAAAGACTACATTATTTGGAATCATTGCAGATCTAAATCTGTCCACAGTGCGATCGTGATTTACGGAATCTCATTTTACATGAATTTGAAATGACACAATCAGGAAAAAATGTGATAAAGATTCCTACTACTGAGATAACCTTCTCTTAGATGGTACCACCGTCACATGCAAATGTCACCCATAATCCCCAGTTCTTACATGCCCACCATTGAGTTTATTTGCGGCCTCCATGCTTCGTGTGTATGTACATGCACAGATTGTTTGTTACAAAGTAAATGTTTGTTCAAGTTTTTGAACATTATTAGTGATGGCATCTAAAAGTCAGGCAAGAGAGCAAAGAGGGCTATTTCTTTGGAGGTTAAACTTGAAGTAGTGAAAAGGTAAGAAGCTGTTCAGAGTACTGCCATGATAAAGCAATGCTGTGAACCTTTGTGAAAGTACATGTAGAACAATAAGTGACAGTGGAAAATAGATAAAAGCAAGTATGAAAGCTGGAACTCCACTTTCAAACCAGAAAAGTTGCTATACCCACCCCAACATAATGGACAGGATGGAAAGGATGTTGGTTTCTTGGTGTGACAATCAGCATAAGAAGAAAATTCCTCTTATCCAAGCCATTGTATGTGCTAAAGCCTCTAGCCTGTACGAAGTTCTCAGGGTATCTGAAGAAGGCGATCAACAAGATTTTGATGCCAGTATTGGGTGGTTGCACAAGTTTAAAGCTTGTTTTGGCTTTACAAATGTTAACACAAGTGGTGAAGCTGTCTCAACTGATAATGAAGCAGCAAGAGGTTTTCCTACCAGACTGCAGGAGATTATTGAAAGGGGTGATTACTCAGCAAAGCAGGTTTTTAATGTCGACAAAACCAGCATATAGTGGAAGAAAATGCTCGATTGCAAGTAAATTTTGGTGGAAGAGAAAACTGGGACCAGTTTTAAAGCTGCTAAAGACCACTTAACACTTCTCCTGGGAGGCAGTGCAGAAGGTGAATGCAATTTGATGCCTCTCTTTATCATTCTGAAAATTCCAGGGCCTTGAAGGGGTATGAATGATCAGAGCTGCCTGTCTACTGGTATGCTAATGAGAAAGGTTGGATGACTAGTGCATTGTTCAAGCAGTACTTTGAGAAGGACCTGCATTGTGAGCTGAAAAACCATTGCCAGAGAGGAGGCACTCCATTCAAAATCTTACTGCTTTTAGACAATGCCCCTAGCTATCCTAGTATGATTAAAGACTATTCTGAAAACATTAAAGTCATATATTTGCGACAAATACCACATCCTTTTTGCAACCAATGGATCAGGCTGATATAAAGGCTTACAAATCATATGCAGTCAGTTTTAAACGATTTGGTGAAGCAAACAAATAAACAGAATATGACAGTGAAAGATTGCTGGAATGCATTTAACATCAAATATGCCTTGCAGCTTGTAAAAATGTCATGGCTGGAGGCTTCACCATATTGCATGAATAGCATTTGGAGTTTTGTCATTCTTCTGATGGCTTAGATATTGAAGACACCATTGCATTAGCAAATGAGGCCAGTGTAAAGGCTGCAAAGTCAGACTGGCAGAAGAGACATTACAAGAGATTGACATTAAGCAGCTTTTGGAGTCCAATGCTGTGGAGTTAACAAATGAAGACCAGTTGGATTTGGAACAGAAATGTTCGGATGAAGAACAAAAAGCATTTGCCAGCCAGCAAGAGGCTGGTGAGCAGCAACATGCTTCAGCTTTGACATTGAAAGTTTTATCTGACAGCTTAAGTCATGTCACTGCAGCTTGCACCTTTAATGGAGGATAATGATCCAGATATGAATCGAAGTTCACTTATTCAGTGCAAAGTTACGGATGTAGTTTCTCATTATGAAGAGCTTTTATGAGAAAAAGAGAACATAAGACTCAGACTACGCTGGACTCTTTCTTCAGAGTGTCATCTCCAGACAAGCCTTCCACTTCAGGTGTTACACCAGCATGCCCAAGCCTATCTCCTGTTGTTGTCTTTACAGACATTTCCGAGGAGGATATGTAAATGTTGTTGTCTCTACTGACAAGTTCTGAAGAGGTTATATAAATGTTCTTGTTTCTACAGACAGTTCCGAATAGGATATGTAAACACTGTTGTGACTGCAGACAGTTCTGAAGAGGATATGTAAACACTGTTGTCTCTGCAGACAGTTCCAAAAAAGATATGTAAACGATGTCTCTACAGACAGTTCCAAAGAGGGTATCAACACTACTGTTTGATGCAGCTTTCGTGTTTTTTTTTAATTACATGTATATATGTTGTATTGATTAAAGTTCATTTTGATATAAAAGTCATTGTTTTTTACTACAAGAAAAGAATTAAAATAAAAGTCATACAGAACAATCCTACCAAACAAAGATGTGGAAACATTAATCTGATTGGGTAGTTCCTGTGTCATATACAAACACATGCATGTTGATTTACACGTATACCAATTTAATTAACATTTACAGACAGTAAATGAAATTAAGTTATTAACAGTGCAAATATTGCTGATTTAAATTGCATTCATGTACATTCATGTGAATTATTATGGAGTAATAAGTTTTCTTGATAAGCAGTCTTGTTTTCCTTAATGCACTAGAAGAGTTAATTAACATCAGCCCATATGCTACTTTGAAATGAAGTGTCTTTTTTGTTTGGTGTATTTTGCCTAAAATGTTCGTTACCATAGTAACAATTAAGAGCTTTGAAAATATTGATTTTTCCAATAATTTTGCAGTTATGCAAAGGCTAGCAGGTGTGCTTAAACACCAGTGGAGACTTTTACATGTATAGCATGGTTGTAATGATTATTGTGTCAGTTGCTTGTATTCTGTGGCAAGAAATTATATAGTAGCACTTAATAGTGGTAATGTGGTGCCAACTAAAGGTATATGTTCAATTAAGTACAAATGAATTGCACAAATATTCTAGGTGGACAAACCTTCCAAGCCTGAAGTACAACAAGATAAAATACACAATGTAACAGTGTTACAATTCTGTAACATGTGTGTAAAATAAAAAAGAATGACATGTGATATTATTTAAAGATATAGGGGACAATGTATAAGGACATGTTTCAAATATATTCACAGCAGGAGATGATGTGGCTTAGTGGTTAGTATGTCAGACTCTGTAGGGTTCAGTATTTAACTGTACTGTTGGATCAGCCCTGGTAAGCTGCTTTGTAGCTATGATGTTTTAACCTCAAGTTGATGCTTTGAAACAATCATATAGTTGTTAATGGAGCAACAGAATTACAATCCAGATTAGCAAACAGTTTTTGTCTTTTCTTGCAAAGCATTTATATAACATGGAACATTTGTTCCTGTATATCTTGCTCATGTAGTATGATGCTTTATTCAAAATGGAGCCTATTACTTCTGAATTGTTTTGACTCTTAGAATCGTTTTACTCTGATTCCTTTGGTATGAAACAACCTACATGTGCTTGTTTTGATGTATCGTAAAACACCAAACTAAATGCAATACAAGCTAATACATTTCTTCTCCTCAGAAGAATAAATAGATGAATCCTACTGATAAGGAGTCAGCCTATAAACCAGACATACTTAATATTTTAACATAATCCATTTTTTTTTCTAAGGCAAAAATAAAAAAATGGAGTTTTTTTAGGATACTAAATCTGGTATTTCCCACCAAATTGGGGTCAAAATGTCAGAAATATTCTTGCATTACAAACCCATTTATTTGGTGACTGATACGTACAGTGTTGCATATTGTTCTGTCCCCCAGATCATGACCCCTGTGCACCTACTGGGCACACTGTTTTGTCAGGAAAAGAAATGTCCCAAAACACAACTTTTCTTTAGTGCATATTCATTCATGTCTGTGTCTGGTGTAGCAAGGGCCAGAGTCAGCAAAGGTGATAAAAACTTTAAGATGGCAGCATGTATTTGGCAATCAAAACATTTAGGATTTGGCATAGTCTGTCAGTTTACAAAATTTTTAAAGTCACTGTCAGCACTAGTGAATGTATTTTTGAGGTTGAAGGCTGTTGTTAATGTTTTTGCAGTTGAGTATACAGGAGTGAAGATTTATTTATTTCAAAGCTGAATAATGACAGAAGGGACTAAATTTATGTAAGTTCACATTATCATTTAATCAATTTATTCCCATCATGAAAAGACAAAAAATGCAGAAAAAATGGGAATTATTAAAGTAAATGCTGGTAAATAATGAGTGACCACTGAAGTTAAATGAGAGCAAGATCGGGAATGGAAAACTTCATAGTGCAGTTTGTTTCAGGTTGACCAGATTTTAGACATCAACATTTCCATGGGTTAAATGAGTTCTTGGTAAAACATTTATTACATTAACTCATTAACCCCTGGAGGTTTTTGTCATTTTCGCCTGAAATGCAAGTAGGAAACATATTTTGGGGGCTATTTCTGAATAAATCCCAATATATTGATTTCCCAGAGATTTCCAGTTAACCTAATGGCTAGTTGTGTTAGAAACATCGTTTTTCATTGGCTTTTTCACTTGTGCATGAGCAGAAGGGTAAAAGTTGGAGTTCTTTTCTTTT
>JAECUM010035072.1:0-23349 GCA_016617855.1 Megalonaias nervosa
TTTTTTTTTTTTTTTTTTTTTTTTTTTTTTTTTTTTTTTTTTTTTAAGTTTGAAGCGGCAAGTTTAATAAAATTAACACAGATCTCATCTGTGTCAAGATACTATAGTCCTTTGACAGTCAGAAATCATGAAACTCTGAACATTTTTGAGGACTCTTCATCTGTCATGAAGCACAACCAAACTAATTTTCAAGGTAATTTTTGGTAATCTGGTTTTGTTAAGTATAAATATTTTTCATGCAAATTTTATTTCACTCCTGGCGCCCATCTGACACTCAGTTTTGCAAATGACCCTTGGAATGGGTCTGTAATAATATATCACGTGTTTATGTCATCTTATAAACCATTACTTCTAAACCTTAGGTGCCGTATTTTCGTTAAAATGGACTAGAACGTTTTTATTTTCGACGATGTCTGAGAAAGGCAAAACACATTCTATATAAGACATTATTCAGCGTGAATAACTACTAAATGAGTGAAGCGAGCTCGTGACATTCATTATACATTAAAAAAGAAGAAAATCACATGTTAAATTCAAATTGATTTCAATATTATTGAATAATGGTTACTGAATAATTCTGTTTATTCAGGAAAAGAGATACATGATATCACATTTGAAACATTTGACAAGCATATGCTAAACACGCAACAATTAAAAAAGGAATAAATCAAAAATAAACTTTGAATTTTAGGATTCCTGTAAGAACATAATACATGATTAAAAGAGAAAAATAAAGACATTTTTATGGAAGAACTAAACTTGTAAATAATGTATGCAGAATCAATCTATAATATTCATTAAATATTTTTCTTATAAGTAATTACGGAAATGAACAATATTCCGAACCTATGACATTGCAGGTATTGCTTTCACAGTTCTGATAGTGGGCATGTGTGTGTGTGTGTGTGTGTGTGTGTGTGTGTGTGTGTGTGTGTGTGTGTGCGTGCGTGTGTGTGTGTGTGACAGATAAACAAATATTTTAATAAGCCACGTTCGTTATTGTGCAAATTATGTTTCACACAATCAGTCTATTACATTGCCTAGTTTATATGTACACACGATACGTGCAGTATAATTCTATTGATTCATAATGTTTAAGTCATACATGCTACGTTTGGCTCAAGACATAATTAATATGAATATTAATTATTTCATGTATGTATATACGATAATACCTTCAAGAGGAGTAGCGATAACAAGAATTTCAAGACGACCATCAACACAGTCATGTTGGGTATAAGATCGACATCAGTTCATCTGAACAATCTACATATCATAATAAGTCATTTAAGTGAACATTTAAGGCCAATACTATGATCCTTTGAGAAGAACCACCAATAACGATATTTTCAAAATGGCTGCCATGATGGCCCTGTTGGAATGTAGATCGACACCATTGTCATTTAATGCCAACAAGATACTAAAGAAAGTCTCTTAATTAAATCCTGATCATATGTCGAAATGACTATTTGTTTAAGATGAGCAACGATAACAATATGTTACAGGTGACCGACAATGAATCCACGAAGGACGTGAGATCGGCACAGTTTTCGTTCAGGACGCTCTGCACATCATAACAAGTGTCTGAGGGGAAACCTTGTTAATCAGGTCATCCGTTCAGGAGTAGCAATAACAGTATTTTCTATATGTCTCATGTGGCTGCTGTAATGGATGTTCGATGGGCATCATTTTCCTTTAGGACTAAATAGATACATAGTGAATTCTTCTACTGAAAACCCCCAGGTTGAGAACACCGTTGTTTAAAAGGAATAGCGATAACAAGAAGTCTGAGGGAAACCATTTTCATTTAGGACCAGCTAGACTTCAGTACAGCTGTTCTAAGTTTTATGGTTTTACTCTAACTAGTTTACGAGGAGTAGCAAGAACAAAAAAACTACTGTTAGCGGACGGTGGATGACAGACACAGGAAAACGAATGACTGACACAGCATACGCTTGTGTGGACTTTGACCAGCAGTGAGAAAACTGCACATATACACAGATTTCATAAGCACTCTCAACATCGTATGCAGTGGCGTCACTAGGGGGTTGGGGGGTGGGGGTGCGGACCGCACCGGGTGACACCATCAAAGAGGGTGGCACCAAAATGACTGTCTATAAAAAAAATTTAATTTGTGTGCAGGAATGAGGTCCATGGGGGTGACACCATGAGTTACCGCACTGGGTAACACCAACTCTTGTGACGCCATTGATCGTATGTGTCATGACTTACATGAAAATCACAACTGCCTTATACAATTGTATTTTAACGTTCAGTTAAGTCCAGGTATGTGAATTTGTATAAACAACTATGGAAAAAAGAACGGACTCCATGTGTAAGGTTTACAATATTGAATCACAATGAAGCTTCTATGCACACGCATGCTCTGTAAGTAGGAGCAAAATATATTGTTATTTCATTTTATATAAACTACTTTTCCTTGCATACGCCATAGATTGCGTGGGAAAACTAAAATTGAGCCAAGACACGCTTTCCGCTGATAACAAAGAAATATCGAAAGATAAGGAATGTAGTAATCTATTCAAAATAAACTCCATACACATTAGCTACGGCGATTAAAGAATTATTTCTGTAGGTGTAAGAGGCGAAGTTATCCGTGTCGTGATTCCAGATGCACCTGCTAGCAATGTGTAAGCCTTGCCGGTTGTTGTCAATCAGCGTTATGGTGCAGACAAGTTTGTAGCGCGGTATTTTTAACGCCTTAACCTTTTCTTTGATAACGCTCGTCAGCTCCGTTGTAAGATATTTACACCGTGCAGGATCATACGTAACATCGCTCAATCTAAATTCAAGAATGGTTTTTAGAATCTGTTCTACTTTCTGCTGTGGAAAGGTTTCGCCCTCCTTTGGTTCGAGACGGTAAGTGTTTTCTAATTTAACAACAGGTGCTGTCGGTTGAGCCCTGGATCTATTTTTAGCCAGTCGTTGCCATGCCTGGGTAGCAACCACCAATCGAAAAAAATTAATTTTTGGCTTTGTATATGATGCTTTCTGACCGGTCACTTCGGACTTGGATGATTCACTCTGACTTCTTTTGTATGACCGCACTGATGCTCCTCCTACGGACACTTTGGATGTCTGAAAATAAATATATAAATAAATGTACACATACATACATACGCACAGTGAACCTAGGATGGTGAATAAGGGCTTAAGAGAGACTAATTACGTTCTCGTTAATAATAAAAGTTGAGAAGCCTTGTTCAACCGATCGTTGGTGTTAAAATTTGTCTCCATTTTTATGTCAATTTGGTTATCATGCCTGAGGTAAAATGCTATTAAAAATATGACTGAAACTGCCATCGTAAAATATTCACAGAATAGATAAATACGTGGGAAAGGCGTAACTCCTTCCTTAAATGTCCTTCCTTCAGACAAAGTCTTCAGTAACATTAAATACAGTGAAAGTTCGAGAACTCCTAATCATACGGAAAGTTTAGTATAGTATCAACATTGAAAGATGTTCCAATTAAAAAAGTGGAAATTTTTCCTTTTCAAATAATGTTAATAACCAATCGCTGTAGCGCTTTCAATCTGGGCACTAGTTTACTCCATGTCATGTGACCTAGTATAAATGCCCTGAATACAAATTACCTTCTTCCTCAAATGAAAGAACATTTGATAAGCCATCTTAGTTGGGGTTATGTCATCAGCCAAATGACTCGCTGGTAGCCGACGCTAAACTTTATTGTCGCTCGTTAAAGACGTAAACAGCCAGGTGCAGGTGAGACCTTCGCATTACTTGTTTGGTTTTAACTGTGCACACGCATTTCTTTCTGAATAATGTCATTGAATATTTAAAAGTGGGCTATGGATTTACTATAACCTTTTAACTTGATACGCGCTTCCCTTCGGTACCTTCGTATCTAACTAATACATCTGGTCAAATGATGCGAGTTAAAATTTATGTGGAACTCAAACGTTTAGTCATCACTAAAAGTACACAACAAGGCAAAGTTCCATATTAATGCAGATCAAATATCATAAACATGTCCAAACCTGGCCGTATATCAAGTACAATCAATTAAACGTCTACTTTAACATATCTGTTTAGATAAAGTGTGATATATTGCAGACACTCCAAACTCTTGCATCAAAATTAAAACGTAGCACCATTCTCTTAGCGACCGAGGGCAAGCTAAACATTGTGTTGAACCTGTTACAGTTTGGTCCAAAACATTAAAACAAGAATGGATACCCTTTGACCGTTCTCAACGCACACAAATATATTATGACAAGCTATTTTTTGCTAAGCACGTACCGCGAGTCCTGCAAATATGTTGTTCCCTTATTTCAGATGAGGCTGCAACCATATGTTACACATTTTTACATTTTTTCAGTGACGTCGTAAGTATTAGCTTTTTGGCTGATCGTAACCTTGTAAACGGAATTTCTACACAGAAAATGATACAAATATCTGTTCATGCCATCTAACCTGAGTTTGGTCCATATACTCTATTGATACCATCAACTGATTTGTTTAGTCTCATATAGGACTAGTTGTAACAAATGGTACGTCGTGATAAATGTCCTAGTTATATAAGTGTCTATTTCATTCGACATTTTGTAAAAATCATGGTATCGGCTGCGACATGAGAAAACGTACTGTCAGTCAATACAACATCATCATGAATGTATGACGTCATAATGATGTTGCATTGCTGCATTAAAGTTTAGAGCATTACATTTCGTTTGATATTCATGACATCATATAGTCGGTACGCTTTACATATAGTATGTGCAGTTTCATATTTTTGATATTACATGTTAAATATCACAGTATGTGATTCTGATTGGTCGAAATAAGCCTATGAAATTTTTCCGCAGTATACTCTTTAATGATAGGCTGCGATCATTGGAATAATTCATTATCCCGCGTACTGGAAATTTGGTTTATACTATTACTAATAGCAATTTGGCGGCCGTATTTTTATCGACTGCCCAAAGAGAATTGTGGAAAAAAAGTCACGTCCGTCTGAATATGGCCCATTTACCCCCCATGTGGGCTCGTTACGTCATATTCAGATTATAATGCGCTGAAAAATGACGTTAACCGCAAACAACAACAACAAATAAAACTGTGAACTGGTCAACTGATAACGTGCGTGTGGAAGAGGATAGCTGTAACATGAAATAACCCCTAGATACAACAGTGGTTTAAATGTTAACTTAATGGAGTAAATAAACTCACCTCTGTTCACAGAAGATTCTGGACATAAACCGGTCTCCAAACTGAAAGAACGTTATCTAACTACAGCATGTTTAATTCGTAAAATAGCTCTTATCCTGTGATGCAATTCTGAATTTATATATGTCTATTATAGTTTACTGTTCCAAATCGAATAAAGTAAATATCCGGTCAAAAATACGTTATTGTAAATCTGGAATATCTGCATCCATAATCATCCCTTCACATATCCAACAATTTGAATGCTTAGAAGAGAAACTGATAGTGACATACTCTCGACGTTAAACATTTCTTTAACGTAACTTAAACTACGTGACATCATCCTGAACTTGCATATACATTCAGTGTTGAAAAATGAAATTGTTTAAGTCAAATATTCTATTTATTGGGAAGAAAAGTTACTGTTTGAATTATAATTGGTAAAAATAAAACTAATAAATTCTACTAGTTATAGAACAGCGCAAAAAATTCCAGTGATTATATTTTACGCGTAACAAATGAAAGATACGTCTTCTGAAACAGAATGAATGAAAGTATTTCTTCTTCTTTCATTCCTATTTCCATTAAATTAAAAACTATGTAATAAACAGAATCTCAAATTGGTGATCATTTAATATTAGATTTATGAAACTCAATGAATAATTTAATAATATTCGCAAAAGATTGCTATTCTCGAAAAGCACAATATATTAAAACGTAACTTATCTGCCTGAACTCACGTCTTCTCCAGTCGCTCGTCGCGCGTGGGTGCGATATTTTGACGGGTGTATTGACACTCCAAATCATGATTTTTGTAATTAGTAAATTATATATATATATATATATATATATATATATATATATATATATATATATATATATATATATATATATATATATATATATATATATATATGTAATGAATGCAGGTATTACTTTGGGTAGCAAGTAAAGTATACAGGAAGAGAGGTAAAAGGTTCGGTATCGAGTAAACAGGTAACATTTTCGGTGACAAGTATACAGGTAACACATACGGTGACAATGTATAAAGGTCGTATGTTCGGTGACATGTGCTCCATTCTCTAGCTGGGTCTGAAAACAGGTAGGAAAATTAGGCCGGCAAGCAGGTCCTAAAGTGTACACGATCTCAATCAGCACTCCACAAAGGCAGTTGGTTACACGATAGCAATCACCAGTACACAAAGGGCATTGGTTTACACATCAGCGCTATACATGTCCTAAAGTGTACACGATCTCAATCAGCACTCCACAAAGGCAGTTGGTTACACGATAGCAATCACCAGTACACAAAAGGCATTGGTTTACACTGTACACAGAGGGCATTGGTTTACACTGTACACAAAAGGCATTGATTTACACAGTACACAAAGGGCATTTGTTTACACAGTACACAAAGGGCATTGGTTTACACAGTACACAAAGGGTATTGGTTTACACAGTACACAAAAGGGCATTGGTTTACACAGTACACAAAGGGTATTGGTTTACACTGTACACAAAGGGCATTGGTTTACACTGTACACAAAGGGCATTGGTTTACACTGTACACAAAGGGCATTGGTTTACACAGTACACAAAGGGCATTGGTTTACACATCAGCGCTATACAGGTCCTAGGTGTACACGATCTCAGTAAAGCACTACAAAGAGGTCTAAAGTATACACTATCTCATCCAGCACTACACAAAGGACATACAACATGTATTCTCAATAATTGCAACGAATGAAAGATAACTAACCATATAACCTATGAGGTTAAATAGTCAACAAATCATTTTGTATCAAATTGGTCTTTATAAAATTGAACTGTTCTTCATTTCTACAAATGATAATTGAAATCTTAAAATCTGTCATGGTCACTGACTAGAATTGGTTCTTAAAATGAAAAGCCTTTCCCAACTGTTACTCGTCTTCCCATGCTTTGTATATGTTGACGGTAGTTTGAGCAAGACAAATTTGAGGGTATTCTGAACAAGACTATGTTGACGGTAGTCCGAGCAAGATAAAGTTGACAGTAGTCTGCGCAAAACTAAGTTGACGGTAATCTGGGCAAGATTGAGTTGACGGTAATCTGGGCAAGACTGAGTTTGCCGTTTAGGACCGAAGCCTTCCCCGTGTGATGTCGTTGTCGCGACTAAAGTATCATTTACGGTTCCCTTGGTCTGACAGAAAGTAAATGACAGAGACCGCGGGTAGCCATATTTAGTCGCAATATATTAAATTAAACATGGTAGCGCACTGGAGGTCGTCATCTCTCATTTTACTTTATTGTTATTTACCCAAACAAGACAGTGTTTCTTGTTGTTTAATTTTTTTATCTGAAAATACACTTTTGACGAAAGAGTCAAAGCACTCTCTTGTTTGTCCTCCTCTCTCTCTCAACATTAAAGGGAAAATATATTGATTAAAAACAAACTGTTTGTCTCATATCTATATATTTTGTTGCAAGCGTTGATAGCACTTAACCGTTTTTACCAGACAATGGTATTTTTGTTTCAAGCAACATTTAAAACAGATACATTTTTGAAATTCTTTAACCCGATGGACATTTTTTTTATCTGAAAATACACTTTTGACGAAAAGAGTCAATGCACTCTCTTGTTTGTCCGCCTCTCTCTCTCAACATTAAAGGGAAAATATATTGATTAAAAACAAACTGTTTGTCTCATATCTATATATTTCGTTGCAAGCGTTGATAGCACTTAACCGTTTTTACCAGACAACGGTGTTTTTGTTTCAAGCAACATTTAAAACAGATACATTTTTGAAATTCTTTAACCCGATGGACATTCGTTTCTTTCAGTCCGTTCATTCAATTCTAAACTTTTGGACAGAAATACGTTTAAAAATACCATTCTTTTGGAATAAAACTTGTATAAAATTTGGTATTAATTTATACAACGGCACATTAGATTGTTGGGTTTTTTGTTTTTTTTTTTTTTTTCAGCTCTCATTCACTGCTTCTTTACGGAGCAAAACAAGCAGCCCTCTATCAGAAATATGGATGATGTATTGAACTCTGTCTAAATTCTTGTGTTGAATACAGAGCGTGGGCTCATAATAGCTAAAATATTCACTATTCAATTGCTTTACCGCTAACACGCCTCTCTGAAGATAACTAAGTCATCAACTTTGGAGACAAAAGGTTTTGTTCTGTTCGGGTACCGGAAGGTTGCCTAGAAATTAGCATGGTGTACAGTGCAAATGCACACTGTATATAACAACTGGCTGAACATGCGGAGCAACTATGTTGTTGGGTTTAAACAATTCGAATTTCGACTCTATAAATGAAGAGTTATTTTCACGCAAGATCTCGAGAATATACGTTCATAACTGTAAAATACAACATCACTATCAACAATTTTATTTTAGCGCATCTTCAACACAAATATGGCGCCAATAATTTAGCACAATTAACAAAATGGTTAAATCCACACATACTATTTATGAGTGTACCTCCAAAGGTAATTTTTTGGCAAACTAGAATTGCATTCGACAACATCGTTAATAATTAATGCACGAATACTTATGCAATCTTATCGAATCGAGATTCACCTTAAATAGGTTGATCAAACAGACACTGGCATAGGTTCGTCTTCTGTCCACCTTTGGAATTTCTATTCCACTTATTTTTAGTAACCCATCAGTAAAAGAGTTGTCTAATTTGGAAACGATATGTTCCGAAACAAGATGTTCAGTTTTAAAAGAAAATGTGAAAGTGTACATTGATTGGTGAATCAAAAGGTTAACAGAACATGACTTTGTATAGGTGTCCTTCAGGTCTCCGTTTTGTCCGAACTCTCAATCGTAATCAGATGGCATGCTTTTTTAAAAAAAAAAAAAAAAAAAAAATTATAATCCCTATCTTCCCGATAATCCACGTGCGTTACCTAACGATGAGACTAAGAAAGGAAAGTTTCTACGACTTCTGATAGGTTATATAAAGAGACGTACTTGATTATGACCCAAAGTGCAAATTCAATAGACATACGTCACTCTGGTACTCGGTTGGAAATGAAAAATCCGCGTAGTGGCAGGAAGGAATGTGCAGCGGCAGTAACCTATGAAGAATGGGGAAGCATAGGTCGACAAGAATGGCCTGTCATTTTACCTTACAGTAGAATATTCATAAGGGCACGGTCCACACAAAAATATATATTCCAATCCACATATATAGAGTGTATTGATTTAAAGAAATTCTCTCGTTCGTTTTCAGCGTTCCTACCATCATTCCTGTTTCTTATGTGGACTCGGCCTGATAACTGTGCTAATGAAGTTTCAAACGGATGTCATTCTGGTAGGTCTATATTATCCAATTATGAAACGACGGCGAGCTTAAAGTTCAAAGGCTGAGTCTATCGTGTGGATTAAGGTAAGCATGGAGTTTGTCATTTATCTGAAGCACTACATTAATGACTATATACCAGCGTTCCATATTCAGGTAAGCATCTTAGAGCATAAGTGTGAATCTAAGGCCTGAATCACAGTAAAGTCTAACCCACCAAAATGCAAATTCGACTTTGTTGCATTACAATTAACTTGACCGTCATTTCATGGTTGAACCGAAGCAGATGAATAGTATGACTAACAAAAGAAGCAGACGATTGGTCACGATGTCATCAAATACGAATTTCTCAATCAAGGCTTATGAACACTTGTTTCTGGACCTTTGCTGCATTTGTTCGGATTGATGCAAGGGGCCATCATTGTTGAAGTTACATAGCAACAAAAACTGCTAGTGAAAAAGATGTGTGCAGGTGAAGAAAGCGCATGCGTTATAAAAACTGCTATATGTATCTTTAAGGTAAGATATTAAAATCAGTTGGACATCTTGCTTTAAGCTTTAAATAACCTAGATTTGTGGATGTGATATATGCTAACCTTTTCTCATACCAACAAACCAATGTGACTTACAATACAAAACACCCTTATTTACAAAACAAATCGTAGGCACGGCCTGACTTCAGGACAGACATTTTGCTAACTGACTTATAGGTAATAACCCCAACCCACCAAATGACAAATCCACGAGAAAATTAAAAATTTGAAACTCTTCACAAAAGATTTCTTACCACTGACATCTTGACTGTGAAAAGATCAATCTTCCATTTTCAACCTACCGGATACGAAATAATGAAGGCAGTAAACGCAGTAATTTATCAACGGTCGCTTTCCTAGGTCATAGATTTAATAGCCCATACAATTTCACCCATAAAATATTACTTTATAATTAGAGCACCTTTTACAAAAGTATTGGTAAATAATAATGGAAGTCCTTATGACTACAGCTGCTCTTAATTTACATTGCATATAAAGGTTTCCTTCTAAAGTGTACGTCATGAATGTACCTGTAGGGCCTATAACATAACCCGAAAGACTATTTTATCTAGAGTTGTTGATAGTTGATATAAACTACTGAAGAACTTCTTCTTCTTCTTCTTCTTCTTCTTCTTCTTACAGGAACGTATATACCCCAAAATCACTTAATTCTGTTTCCTATCAACCACAACTTCAGGTAAAAGAAGTGGTATCTACACGCAAGAATCACAGTAATGGAATATATTTGACATGGTGCAATTTAATAATAAAATGCCGAGCTTGCTGGAGATCACGTGTAAATAACGACGTCCTCTCAGGGAAATGGTTTATTGTCAGCACATATTATACAACGTGTACGGAAAACATTTAACAAGTACTAACCTAAGGTTAAGTTCCTGTATTGACATATTCACAATAATGATTCTTAACGCTGTAATTAGTTTCTAATCTTTGCAAGATGTTAGTTAAAGGTGTGCTGAAGAGTAAGTGAAAAAAAAAAACAAGTTACGATTTTTCTCTTTGGTTCGACTTCCGTTGACTATGTTGTAAATATGCAATATATAACAAGATTTATCTATTTGATACAGGTAAACCTCCAGTTTATATTTCTAGTATTGCCGTTTTAGACCTCTAATATGTAATACATATCCAGAAATGATATTGAGAAGCTGTTCCTATATATATATATATATATATATATATATATATATATATATATATATATATATATATATATATATATATATATTCTTTCTTGAACTAATTTCCTGACTTCACTTAACTCATTTTTCGCACGCCTGCTTTACACTCATCTTTCAATAAATCAGTGGTGGCTGCGTCAACAACAAATAAAAAAAGCTTAGGTTAAAGATTGTATGCATAGCAATGAGTAATAAACCCGGGGAGATGGGATAGATTTTGTGTAGACCTATAAGTTATAAACCCGGAGAGAGGAGATATATTTAATGTAGACATAGACACGGGGAGCTGGGACAGATTTTATGCAGACTCACGAGTTAGAAACACGGGAGGCGCGGATAGATTTTATGCAAATCCATAGATCACACATCCGGGAGCGAAGAATAGTTATTACATTTGGATTACAAATTAGTAAGCTGAGCCATTTTATTCATACGCACTCCAACCCCACCTCTGACCTTCAAGCATGGCCAAGGTCACTTGAAAGTTTAAGTTACAGTTTGGGATTATTATCCTTCTAAGCAGCAAAGTGTGATGTAGGGAGGACGGATTTAAAATGATATTTATACTGTAGAACAAGGAATCTATAAGGTCTTACATTCTAGTACAAATCTATACCCACCCCGTTGGTTAAAGGCAAGCTTGATGTCATTTAAGGCAAGGCTGGGGTCATTTTGTAATGTATATCTATACTTTTGTGTAACTCCTGGTACATGATTTTATCTAATTTTTTTTAAATATTTTTCTTCATGGTTGTAAGTAGTACAAGATATCTTTAGTTAGATTTTGCCTACGTGATTATGGTTTGTTTTAGGAATATTAAGTGCGTACAGTTACATAGGATCTATGAATAGATGCTTACGAATGTGTTGACAATTAATAATTAATAAATAATAATCTTTGTAATAAGACTTAATGACCACTTGGGGCTAATTTCTCATTGGATGAAGGGGGTTGGACGGTTCTAGAAGAATTCAGTAACTTTCCGTTGGTTCGGCTAGGTCATATGAATAGGCAGTTTCGAAAAAATTCAATAACTAATGTATGTCATGTGGATTACATTGTGAAATACAGTCGTAATAGAAGGTGTCTATAGCGAGAGATCTAAGCGATCAGATTCATTGTTAGTTTTGAGTCATTTTCATTTCTTGTGTTACTTTTGTAAGTTTGCAGACATGCTTTATGTTGTATTTGGATATCATTCAGAGGAAAAACATTTGCTTGGACTGTTCAGTGGAAATAGAAAGACTCATTATTCGGACTATAAAGTTATTATGGAACTTATTGTTCGTTATTGAAAGGAGTTCTGGACAACGACACGTTGACAAAATCACGATTCTTGCCGGATCAGTACATTTCCGGTTTTGAAATTCATACGGAACTTTCATTTCTTTTGGACTTTCATAGAACTTTGTCAGGTTAATTTTGGATTCACTTCAAAATACTGTATGCTATTCTCACAGTTTCATTTATAATTTGATAATTAAACTATTTGTTACGTTTTAGAAAACTTGTTGGTAGTACTTCTTTCTGTTACTTAGTTTATGACCATAGAGTCCTAACAATTTAAGAATTCAATAATATTTGTATTAAGCATTAGAGCAAGTACGATGTATCATTCCTTAAAAAAATAATCATTTTTTTTCTCCATAAGGTAAACGTTTATTTTTTATGTTTATTGTCATGTTTATTTTCACCGGTCTACCGAAAATTTCTTTAATGTTCTTCAGAAGGTAATAAACGAGTCATATGTGTGAAATAATAGATTATAATTAAATCCCAATAATTATTCCTTATGTCAACCCTTCTGAAAGTTAATACGTAGTTATTGCACGAAGTATGTCATTTTCTCTCTGCATCAAAGAACCAACCAACGTATAGTTAGAAAAAGATAGATCTGTATGTAGATGGATATCTATGAAGATATACAAGTATACCAGTTTTCATATCTCTCTAAACAAGTCAAAACCTCATTTGTGTCTCTGGTCTAACAAGTGGAAATTCACAGTTCACCTACTACTATAAATTTTTTTTCAATGTGTTAACCTTTCCTATAGCATTATCATTTTACGCTCTGCAATAAAATTAACTCGAAAGCTTCTCTTAAGCTTAACAATTATTAGCATTAACTTCAAAGCTCATCATTATTCCAAAATAATACTCCTCATTTTCATGTATGATTAGACGCATAACACAACGACTACTGTACCTGTTATAGCCGATTTTGAATTTTGTTCTTTCCCGTAGTATGAAACTACGGCCCGATTATTTGTATTAAAATAATCTCCATTTTTGTTCTCCAAAAGCCCTCAATAGGCGTCAGATCTTACCTCCTTCTGATCCTTGGATCCGGCACTTATTGTGGCCTTGAATTTGGGGTGGACTTTGTCGTGTTCCTTCAGTGCCTGAATCGTCAGCTTGTCATTGGTTGAAGTCGACATCGTGCACGTGCTGCATTAGCTTTCAATCTGCAAATTAATTTAAACAGAATTCATTGAAGTGCAATAAAAGTTATAAATTAAATGAGATAAACTCCATTTTAGACTTTCGATTAGAACAATTAGTGACGAAATGCCATTTTCCCTAAAGAAGTAGTAGAAAAAGTTGGAGCACGTAGACGTAGATGCCTGTTGCTATCTGAATGACCATACTTTGTTCCACCTCATGCTGGTGAGAATGTATATAAAGGAAGTCGCCTGAATTCACAATTCGTAAAACAGCTACGACACAGAAATCCTTGCGTAAGAGATTCATTTTGTAATATAGTTTACTTTCTAAATCCGACTCGGTTTAAACTGAGACTCTGTCTTTATTTGAAGTATAAACATGAAAACAGTTTTGGAACAATGTAAATCTATTCGAAATGCCTCAGTCAGTTATATAACTGAACATTAGTAAGGCTAAATACTGACTTGGTTAAAAGAGACATCTATCTTACTTATTGAACACTGGATGATAAGCAACTGCTAAGAAAGTCTAATTGCCCTGGATGCGACTCTGTGAACTGAAGAATAATCAATATTTCATTCAGTGATCATATCTGTTGTGCGAATAAAATGCACAATATAAAAGAAAGAAAAAAGAAAATGTAAAAATAAACAACAAGCAGAAAAGTTGTATTATCTAGAAAGTCTTTGTTCAAGCAGTAAGTAACTTAAAAACTCGTTCCTTTCCTTATCGGAACTATAAAATATGTCACCTTCTCTCAATATACAACTTACCGAAAACTTTGTGCAAATGTATGACTGTGTTACTTTCATACTACAATTAATTCACATCGAGCCACTCATAGGAAGCTTTCAGTTCGATCGTAATTCAATTTGATGTTTCACCTTCACTGGGTAAATAAATATTGCAACTAACCCTTCCAGTGTACCTATAGGTGGGATTAAACTAACACTAGATCCCTTTTTTAGATATAATATTTATATCAAGTCACTTCTATACCGTAATTCTCTCTTGCTAATCAGATGATACAAAAGTTCCGATTTCACCTAACTGAGCCTCCTGAACGATGAAAGGCGACTGCTGTAAAAATCATCCAAGTGTAACCCTAATAAAAAGGTTAAGTTTAAGTCAATACCAGGTAATCGTTTCCAGAAAGGTGTTTATAAAAGATTAAAAGGTAAGTCATTATGTCATTGACACGGCTAAAAGGTATGTCATTATGATAAAGACATAGTTAAAAGGTGTCATAGACAGGGTTAAAAGGTATTTAATTATGCCATATACAGGTTACAATGCATGTAATTATGCTATGGACGGGGTTAAAAGGTATATTATTATGTCATAGAGAGTAATTAAAATAACCAGACTCTGACGTAGTCTTAAGAGCTGTCAGGGTCATAATAGATCTTCTCCACATACAGAAAATACACTTAATAGACAAACTGACATTGGTAAAAACTTAAAAAACATTTTATAAGAAACAGCCAAACACTTAAAGCTTATCTGAACAAATATTGATTTCTCTAACTCATATTTACCTAGCATAGTGTGTATATTATGACTTTGTTTGTTGAAGTATGCATTACAAACTAGATGTTTCATGTGAAATATGAAACACTTCGTTTATATTCAGCAAAGTTGTGAGACAAGAAAGCTTTCACAAGGTAGCACTTCCGAACATTTACTCTGTTTGTAGCGGGAAGTAATTGCAATGCAAAAAGGTCAGTACTGTTATCGGATATGCTGATCACGTTTTGTCATTCTGTTTGAAAAATATATGTTTTAAAATTATTTCATGTTATCATGTATCAATACTCACAGTGAAAAAACCAATGATAATTGCTTTTATTTTCCTTTTTACTACATACGTGTCCATTTATAATGTAATTTATATATATACATTGCGTTATCTAACTAGGAATACAGTGAGTTTCTGCATATAGGCAAGCGCTACATTTAGTTCAGAGCAAATGAGTTCTCTACACCTTCAGTACTCCGTCGGTCATGCTTCTTCCTTATGTGGAGATAAGCGCATGGCTAAATGGGTCAGGGCGCTAATGCATTAGAGCTATGCAAAAGGTTCCTTTATGTGTGCGTGTGTGTGCGCGCGTGTGTGTGCTTGTGTGTGTGTGTGTGTGTGTGTGTGTGTGTGTGTTGTCGTTTTAATTTATCAATGACGATATTTCAGTAATACCCATTGTGTACTCGCATACCCCTATAAGAGGTTCACGAATTTTCATTAAAATTATAAATGGTTCATAAAGGATGTAATCATCCAATTATTACTTAGCGTTAAATTAACAACCGTCTCAAAAATGTTACTGTCAAATTAAACCCTGCAAGGGGTCTGTTTTGCAAAGGCTTCAGAATATCTTTCAGGAAATAAAACTATTTATTTTGCCTTATTATTTTCGCCACATAACTGTCAATGCTCCGATCTCCTGCAAGTTATTCACTAGTAGCTGTTTGTACTTTGTTGTTTGTTCGTAATTTTAGCGGACCCCCAGCTAATCATATATCTGCCAGTGTGAGAGCTATTACGCAATGACACTTTTCGTACTAAGCGTATCTAACAGGACTGATGTGTCCCTAATAGTAAAACAGCCAGTTTTAATAAGCAAAAATTCAATACGTAGTTACTTCGTAACTTTCACCAAATTCGCTTGAACATATCATTGTCAAACAAAATATGTCTTTCCGATAGGATAAAAAATTTAGAAAGGAAAACTATCCAATAAACAGAAATGGTCTGTTAGTAAGCAGACGTGGTTATTTCGGTCATGTTGATTTGGTCAGAATGTTTAAGCTCTATCTAACCTCTAACACATTTCTGGAAGCAACATTTATAAAGAACGTTTTTTATCTACTGACGATCGGGACCGGTACTGTTTTAGTTTTTGTATCTTTAAAAAATTACACACCGATATATTTGTTTAAGTTGGTCATAATGTTTATGCAACTGTCTGATCTCTGTGGCCAACTGTACCAGTATAGTACATCATATATCTTCCACCTGAAAGTTTCAACTACTCAACCAACCCAGTTGATCATATCGATTAATACAAGATATATCCTCCACCTGAGAGTTTCAAAGACCCAACCAACCCAGTTGATCATATCGAAGATATCTCATCCACGTAAAAGTTTCAATGACACAAATAACCCAGTTCGTCATATCGATCGATACAACATATTGTCCATCTGAAAGTTTTAGCGACCCAAACCATCTAATTGATCGTATGTCTCCCCAGTGATGTGAACAAAGATTCGTCAAAAGATTATAGTAATCTTTACGATCAGGAGTTTTTGAGGCGAAGATGAAGGTTTGTACAGTTTTAAGATGCGAAGATGAGAGTTCGCAGATGTCTCTGACGAGCATGTGAGCAAGCGATTCTCATTCAAACCCCTCAAAAACAACAAAACCAGATAGTACTCATAGTTTGCTGCGGCCTATCTATGTGGTTTCAAGCATATTCTGTCAATTATTCAACTCTCAACTATTACAAACATGTTAGTGTCCGCTGCCGATTCAAGTTGTACACGGTATATTTAAAGGTGCATCATGAGCTAGACATGGTGTGCCGTGAGCAGGGACTTGTTTGTAAGATATCACGACGAACCTCCTCAAAACTGTCAAAACATTAAAGTAGCTTTCATGACGTAATATTCATCGAGATCTCTGTTTTTGTTTGGAAGCTAAAATTTTCAAGGACACCATATACATGATGAGTGGTGAGTTGCATTTTTGTATTGGTGGTATAGCTGTTTCGTTCATCTTTAAAACTTATCTATATATTCATGTAGGTGTCCATATATTCATACAGGTAAGTGTCATTCATTAAATGTATAGACTGTATATTGTTACGTATAGGGGCTTCAAGTAACTAACAAGACAAGGTAAAAACCAACAAGCATTTAAGTTTCCCAAAAAATAAATTTATTTCCTTAAAATATAAAATCAAACAGAGTGATTAAAATAATTTACAGTGTACGAATTCCTAGATTATTATCCTAAATTGTACTATCAATTTCAAATTAAACCGGAAAATATCCAGGGGTATTCAGAATGAAGGTTCTAATGTGCTTATGTGCTAGCGTGCTATCCAGCACCACAGCTCTAAATTCCAAAAGATTTTATTTCAAGGCAAATTCCACGAAAGTTGAATGTCAAAAAAGTCCTTGAATGTTTCACATAATCAGGCAGAAATGTGGTACTTTAATTCTCTTATATTATCTCTATGTGCTCATCAAAACAACAAAACTTGAATCACATAAAAGATTCTCGAACATTTATATCTTTAGATTGTGAAATAATTAACAGTCATGTTCTGACCTTCTCTAATTATTGAACCAATCAAGAAATGGAGCGTGCGTAATATCTCTACAGGAAAAATATTCTGCCAGTATCACGTGAAATATTCGTCACCTCCATTCAAACTAATGCGTGGCGTACTTTGACCGAAATAGTTGTTGTCATGACTCTGGCAATCGGCCTTGATTTATGAATGCAATTATATGCTTATTGTAAATGTACGTTTACTGTAACACAAGCCAGCCACTTAATTAATTACTTAAAATATAAATGTCATACACCCATGTCTCTTAAATAAAATCACATTATAAGTTAAAATATAATACAGATATCCGTAGCAATATTTGCAAACCCATTCAATGTTCCTGAGACATTTTCATCGCTCAAATATTCAGCTAGCTGTTCTATAAATTGACTTATGAATCTCAATCTGCCTACAAAATCTCATTATTCTATAACCTGTGATTTATTTGCTATGAAATCCTTGCTTTGCATGTGTACAAGGATTATAGCTTCCACAACACTGCTTACTAACACGTGTACACTATACTGGCGAAATACCCAGTTCTCAAGTCTGAATGAGCTAGTGAATATTGATTTTTATTTCAGTGTTCTCTTAAGGGGTTACGAGAAGGCAGTATACAAACTATGGTTGGTCTAGTGATTTTGAATTTTGATTTTCGAAGTAGTCTCTTATCATACTGGTGTAGTATTTTCTTCCTTTAATTTGGATTGCACTAAGACAAACTTCGGTGTGGTCCAACACCGTATAAATATACCTCATATACAACACTGATTAAAACCGCTGTAGCTCATTTGGTAGCTCATCGGGCTCATAATCTACGGGACGCATGTTCCATATCAGACCCGACAATCCTGGGTCGGCTGCCTCAATGTGTCCTTGGGAACAGCAGTTACCTGCTATTCTCGGCGTGATATAGCTAATAAAACCAACACAACATATTTAAACCATTCACTTGCCGAGGATGTCGAAATAAGTATTCGCTGTAACACTGAATTAATGATAGTGCGGGCCTAGAAACCTTACAGAATTAAATTAGATACTTGATGTGTTTAAGCTTCTCACTAACCAGAAATGATACAATTTATAATCTAATATGTCAAACGTTCCGTAATTTTATGGATCTCCAGAGAGAAAACTGATCTGAGATCATTTAATAAATTTTTCATTTGAAAAATAATATCACTTGTTGTAATAAATTTCTTTGCGAACTGACTCCATGTCATTGCTTTGTTTTAATACGCCCAGTTTACAGCGAGTATCTTTAAACGCATAAACTTTGCTTAGTTAAATGATCAGAACAAACATTTTGACCACTCTGGACTTCTATTTCAATGTATTCCATCTAATACACAATAAAAAATATACATGGATATCAAGTTAAATTTGAGAAATACACCGACTGTTATTATTCTTAATTTGTGTTTTTCAAAATTATAACGGACATTCCATAACGAATTTCAGCTTGTAAACATAGTTGAACGTGTTTCTCTCTCTCTCTCTCTCTCTCTCTCTCTCTCTCTCTCTCTCTCTCTATATATATATATATATATATATATATATATATATATATATATATATATTAGGCACTAGACAAGTTCGTGTTATTGATACAATTGGGCCACGCTAAATCTTAGTAAATAAGGTTAAAACAAAAGGAAAAGAAAAAAAGCAAAATTCTTACAAAAACAAAATGCGGCGGAATTAACGTTGTGAGCAAAGTGAGAGAGCCGCCTGGTGAGACTTTTGCTCTTAAAAAGGACACCGAACTTCCTGAGAGATTTACATAACTCAATAATTGATATTGGTGTAGTTATAACAGTAGCGTAATAACGGGGGCGGTTGCCCCGGGCGCAAGAGGTCTTGGGACAGCTGATACTTATTTTTCGAAAATGACCAAAATTGTGTTTGTAAATTCTTTCTTGAATCCCGACCTTTCAGAAAATTATATAACGTACCCGTACAAAAAGAATTTGCAAACTCATTTCTGCTGCCAGCTAGTGCTTCATTAACAAACTGCTACTCTATCCATCGCTTCACCACTCCTCTTTCGCATCACAGCAAGTGAGTGGGATCCGGATATAGATCAATACTATCGCCTGGGCACAAATCAGTTAAATTGAAGTCTATCTTCGAATCGGTCACACAACCACTAGTAGTTAGATTTATAGGAGGGGGTATGTGGGGGTATTGCTTTCGACAGTGATCGACGACTTCAAACTTCAATCCGTTACAGTGACCGTTCCTGAAGGATTATGTTTCTCGAGATAACTTTATTTGCGTGGTGTTTTATTAATAAAAGAAAAATTACGCGTGGATGCGCTGTGAAAGGTTGATTGGATTCGGCGAAAATTCTTCACATCTTTGTACTGTTACAATTGTAGAACAATATGCGTTAGACTTTATTTTGGTTTTTAAACCTGCGAAAATTCGGGAGCATATGCAATTTGTCATATCAGATTTCTCTTCGACTGTTTCTACTTCTTTGTTGTCTCATCTCTAGCGCAGACATGCATAACATTGTGCTTGATTGTCTTCTGTGAATGATAGAATTTATATGCCAGGAAAAGCCATTAAATGGCATTAAATTGTAGGAAAATTATTGATAGCCAATGCTACGCCCCGGGCCCCGCTGGGTTAGCTCACAGCGCTTCCCAGAATCCCCTAGCTTTGGGAGGGGGTACTATAGCCCCCTCCCGTGAACCCTACCCCTGCCATAGGCCCTTCGGGCCTCGTATTCTGGCCCTTTTGGTCATCATCTTCGCCCTGGGCGCCATTTACGCCACTGGCCCGGGCGCCATTTACCCTTAGTACGCCACTGAGTTCCATGCAGTTAATGAAAGTAATGATTAAATAATATGAAAAAAATTATATAATCTTTTAAACAAGATAGGAAATGTTTGAGGAATTTACTACTTTTCAGTTACGGGATTTTTATCTGAAATGGGTATCGGGATCGGAAAACCCAACCATGTCGTTTAACATAATGTTTGCTTTTGATGTTTGTAAAGATTTCGATGATCAACAGCAAAAGAAAGCTTGATGATAAGTGGTTCTTTATTTGTCACAAATGTCATGTAAAAGCTAGGGTTATTCTTCGAGTGGTTCTTTAGTTGTCTACAATGTCATGTAAAAGCTAGGGTTATTCTTCGAGTGGTTCTTTAGTTGTCTCCAGTGTCATGTAAAAGCTAGGGTATTATTTCACAACTCTTCAAATCTTTTGAACAGGAGCATTTGACATCCAGGCTTTACCGGTTTATGCGACCCTTATTGTGCTTTGTTTGATTTGAAGGTTTAAAACTCTTATTTCTTCGCTTCAGCACTTCTTATCGCCCTACGATATTCACCTTCGCCCTTTTGACATTTGAAGAAGAGAAAAATCGATATTTGCCACCGGCAACAAAGTATGTGAAGTTATTGTGTGGGTCCTGTCCGCAGAAATTCATGTCACCACAAGAATATGTTGAATTGTCATAATAATCGCATGCTACCTCTGTATGACTTTCCTAAGAGATGTCATAAAACGAAGAAGAGACTACTTAGCTTATAGTATCTTCACGAGATTTCATTTTATTTCCATTGTTCGGCCAAACTAGACCAAGAAACCTGTAAACCGCAAAGAATGCTGTTAGTGTGTATTCCTGACACAATTACTGTTTTATAGGTTGCTTAAGTTTAAGCATAAATTGCTTTCATACACAACTCTTTCTCTCTCTCTCGTATAAATGCAAGACTATTTACCAACGGAGTAGACTCAAGTAGGTCTCAAACCGAACTAGTTACACCACTGGCGTAGTTCTTATATTCGGACAGCATATCTGTCTGACACAAAAGGGAGACGTCGTTTGTGAGACGAGCGTGACAAATGTTGTAAATAGCATGCACCAAGTATTAAGCGGGGCAGGGAGAGGGACTGGACAAAATGCAGTTGTTTGGTTTGGTTTTCATGCAGTGTAACGCCATTTTTCAGAATATGATAGGCCATACACGGCGAACAGTATATTTGATGGAGAAAGAACCCGAGAGAAGACCCGGGAAGAAACACTGACCCACTGGAAGCTACTGGCAAGCTTTCTCACTTATCTACAGTGGCCGATCCGAGACTCTAACTCACGCGAACAGACGTGAGATGTGTGAGTGATCGGTAAAGACGAGAACCTAAGTCCACTCAGCCACCCGGGTCTCCCAAAATGCAACTGTCATATTATAGTCTAATCACATGACCCTTTGTAAGAAATAGCATGTAATTATGAGTGTTTGAATGCAAACTATTTCAAATTTATAATTCTTAATTAACGTTTTCCTAACATAATTTACCAATACTTCACACATCCTCCTACACGTGATCCTAGAATGACACCACTATCATATCAGTTAAAATTTAGTTGTAAAATGCCACGTGGAGAAAACGGACGTTACCAGCTAACAAAGAAACGCACCTGAACCGCCTTACATAGTCTGGTTGTTTATACCTCATTTCTAGTATATGTAATACTACTAATAAGACAGGATACAGGAAACGTACTCGTGTATTAATGGTCACAGACGATGAACCATGGTTGAAAGAGTATGAACTGCAAGGAGCGAGATAATTTACCGTCATGTGAAATATATTTACCCCCGTTTATTATATTTATGTAGTTCACGTAAGGAAGATTTATCTGTAGCTTATGAATAAAGATGCTAGTTACTGCGCGACTAAATATTCATTCCAATCTGGCAAGAGATAGAAAGAATTATACATGTATATTTTGAAGCTGTCCTTAGTCTTCACTTTTCTGATAAATGTGTTCATTCGTATACAAACGTTGAAACATTGATTGATATCCAAGACAAAAAGCTGTTGTGTAATAATAACCTCATAAACATCATTGTTACGACTCAAGGTCTTAAATTATGTAACAGAAAGGAAGTAAAACCAACAATTTAAGTAAAAGTCAACAAACAATGTATTTCCCTAGAATACTAAATGAAAATTCAAATGACGCTTACTTAAGACGCTTAATTAAATTCCAGATTATACTAAATGTACTATCACAAGACAAATGTTCCGAATGATTTCAAATAGTCATGAATGTCCTACTGTAAGACAATGATGTAACTCAGAATGTCTTTCAATAAGTTCTCAATAATCCCAAAGTGGTGTTTTAGCTCAAAGGTCAATGAGCACTTTGTAATTCCAATAATTAATTTAAATGAATAATTCCTCCAATCTGAACATGACTACAAGTGATTTCACAAACTCGACATTAAACAGGAATGAATAATTTGTTTATCAACCTATATATATATATATATATATATATATATATATATATATATATATATATATATATATGTG
>JAECUM010035076.1:0-25090 GCA_016617855.1 Megalonaias nervosa
TATATATATATATATAGCTGTGTATATGTAATTTAATTATTTGTTTGTTAGTTTTGAAATTTTTTTATTCAGTTACATGCTATTGTAATGTAACTTTGTTTATTGGATGTGACATTGTCCAGAAATTCAGTTCAATTCAGTTCTGTTTGACCTGACCTTTTTATTTTACTGACAAACAACCAGTAACAGAAACACTGTATCCAGTTTCTTACCTTGATTCAGAACCAGTGACAGTTGTGGTAAACAACTTTTTATTTATTTGTATTATTCTTTCTCATAGTAAGAGATGTTAAGTTGAGTCAAGGTCATACCTGGAATACGTGATAGGAAACATGTATTTATTGTTACAAACTTCTAGAAGGGTGACCCTCATCCGGGAATCTGTTTTGCGTCTTAAATTAGTGTGTAACTGTTGTCTTGATAGAAGATAGTTCAGTCGGGCTCCAAACATACGTTGTGACCAGTTTTAACTGAATTTTTATTTTATTGAATTTCAAGTGATTATTTTCCCTGGAAATACAAGTGCTCCTACAAAATTCTTGGCCATAGATATTCATTGAAATTTATTCCGAATTCAAAACTGGAATATTATTTTCTGTGATTCAACAAAGAAATGTCGACACAACAGCACTTCGCAGGTTATAACAGACGTCATCCCCTACCATTTTTGAATTTCATCGGGACTCGAACTCAGATTCATTTAGGACTTTTAATAATAGGGCTTCTATGTTTTAATTCTTGGATTAATTTTGGAATTGATTCGTAAAATCGTAAGTTCTTTTTCTCATTTTTACCTTGATTTTCTAGGGAAATAAATTATTTCTTAAACTTTACAAATCTTGTTGCCTTCACTCTTTTCTGTTACGTTTTGTAAGAGCCTAGACACGTAACTATGTGTGTGTGTGTGTGTGTGTGTGTGTGTGTGTGTGCAGTTTGCTGCGTAATTTGCACATATATAATATAGTTTGAGACATCTATCTTGGTATTTTAACATTAATATTGAATAAGCATTTTACAAAAAGAACAAAAACCTAAAGATCACAGTGGAAAGGAACATTCAATGATTCTGTAGACTATTATCTGAAGCCTCACACTTAAGTGAGGTGATAATCAATACCAGAAATATTGGATTAGCATGAACAGGAATTTCTATATGTAGTAAATTAATGTGAAGAATTAGTGCTACAACAAAACCCTTCAGATCCCCATTTTATCACTATGATATCCCTCTGATATTGTTATTAATTAATTATTTCAGAAACATGTTACATGCCTTATATACAAGCCTACCGATCGTGAAAGTTAATAAGAGACCACTGTCACTTGCATAAATATGTATTCGGTTGTTGACAGTCGGGTCAATGAAAGACAATACTGCCTCAAGATTTCTTCTTAATTAAACAATATTTATACCCAAAGACTGTTAAAATCTTTGGATTGTATGCTAAGGGTGAAATGCAGACGAATTTTGATGACTTATTTTTTTATATTTGTCAGTTCCTACATGTAAACAAAATATCCTTTTATTATATACTTCATAGTGAGACAATGAGACATATCAGTGAGGGATAATTTATATGGCAACAGTGACGATGTCACTTTTTCTCCAAAATGGCGATATCACTTTCGGAACTATTTTTTCCACGACATAGGGAACTACTTTTCATGAATTACATCTCCTTATCAGAGATCTTCTTCAAGGAGAAATAATTAGACCATGCAAACAAAATAACTGATATTCTTTCTTTCATTCATAAAATAAAATGGATATTATAGTTGATAAACTCGGCTGCTATTTTTCCTCTGCTACAAAAATATGGATAATGAGGAGTTTGTAAGTGTTTGTAACCAGTATGTGCAATGTCTCTTTGATGCTGTGTTTCATTTGTTGAAAGATGTCAATACTACAAGTGGCAGTTTTCGAAAGGCAGCTCTAGAGTAAGTTCGCCACTCGTTAAATCATCGGCAGTTAAAGAGAGAAGGAGCATAAGAAGAAGAAAAATGAAATAGCCTAAATATGAAAATACAGTTTTAAATAACACACATAAGGGCAGATATATTTTCTGAATGGAGAAAAAGTAGTTCCAAATATGATATCGCCACTAAGATTATAAAATTTGTATCGCCACCGTGGCGATATAATTTGTCTGCCACTGATATATTTCAAAATCTCAAGGTATGAAAGTCATAATACAACTAGATCTGTACGTATATTATTTAGTTAAGTGGGAAATCGTCATTTTAATCTGACTGGCATACAATTTTTGCTTTCATACAAACTCGGGTCACT
The DNA here is from genome assembly GCA_016617855.1 of Megalonaias nervosa. NCBI lineage: Eukaryota > Metazoa > Mollusca > Bivalvia > Unionida > Unionidae > Megalonaias > Megalonaias nervosa. The sequence goes on from JAECUM010035076.1 coordinate 2,291, forward strand.
AAATAGGGAAAATAGTTTTAGATGCAGCTAAAAACACAACAAAACGACTTCAGGAATTAAAAGGTACAGCATCCAATTGACTAGTTTCAATATGGTTATCTTTATAGTTTTTAACGGTGCTATTTCAATGGCAAAGGCTTCTTCGGTCAAATCCCGAAAGCCACAACCCAAACTCCTCCTACATCGCCCACTAAGAATCCTTTAGTTGGACGTTTCACATTTACTAGAAAAGAACTACACTAAAATTCAGACAGAAGTACAATACATCTCTCTCGCAGGCTGAATACACGAAAAGGTTGTTTACGATAGTTTCATGCAGTAATGTGTGTGTTCCATTTGCTGTCCATTGACTGGCTATTAACAGTCAGTCTGCTCCAAATTTTGAATGTCTAGAAAATTACGAACTGACTAGATCTTGAATTTATTCGTTTTGAATACCCACATATTTATGCACCCATGTCTCCATAGTTCACATACAAACACTCTCGTTGTTATCTCACAGGTGTGAAGATATAATTGGCTGCAACATGAGCCTGTTCTGTGATGATGTGCAAAGAACTGTCGAGCTGCCTCTAATCATTGCACTTATTCATCCACAGAAATCACACGACTTTCGATTTACGATCACAAAATAAATTGCATGACGTACAGTTTATACAACTTAATTTGATACTTTCATTCTTACTTAAATTTTGGGAGATATTCAATTTTTATTCAGATTTTGTTTGAAGGGGGCATGCGGGGATGTCACAAATAAAGACAGATTATTTATATTTATTTAAATATTTAGTTAGTTTGTTATTGGCTAAATGCAGACCAAATTCCTCTTTTCTCCTACATTATAGCAGCGAAAGATCGACTTAAATCAAAGTAGTGTTTGAAAAGATGGTCTCTTTCCTTCTCCGAGTCTTTTATTCAGCAGTTTCTTTATTCTTTGTTTATTCTTCATTCTTTATTCTCGCAAGTGACATTTACTGGCAGCAGTAACAGATAATTTTTGATCTGATTTCAGTAATTTTGACTGTCATTACCAAAATACGTGTAATAAGCTATCCAATTGGTTAGAGTGTTGACCGTTTCACATATATAATATGCTTTACTAGAGCAATTAAATTGTATTTGTACCCAAACAACTTAAAACACCGGTTAATAGCTATTTTATTTTAGCGCTGAACATGTATTTGTCAAGAATTCTATTTTTATACATCAGATCCATATTTTACTTTTGTTCTGCGATAAACATTATCTCTGCCCTCGCCCCCTACCTTATTACCTTGCACAGCGTACTCCTACGCATGGCCCTACCTTTTTTTACCATACTCACTATATAGTATTTGTTCAGAATGGATGAAATTGATGTCAAAAGTAAATTATGGTGAAAGTTTTCAAAATGTAATCTTTAAATTCTTTTTGTCGACCGTTATGTAGAATAAACATCCATATCTCGATAATTATTATCCCATCCGAATTAACTAAATTTATTTGCCGTTAAGATTAATCAAGAGTTTCAGAGTACAGATATAGCGACAGTGCTAGATTATGACACCTGGGAGTCTAACAGGAGGCCTGTGTTAAACAGTCATAAGATAATAGGATCAAGCGTGAATTTTAGCACAAGCGCCATCTTTGTTGAAAAGTATGTTTTGTGACAGTGTAAGAGGAGGCGATCTGCACTCGAACAGAAATACCGTATGCAGTCAACTGAGCTATTCGTTTGTGTAACAGTGTAGTATATATTTGGAAGGTGATGTGCCAGGATTATGAATTGAATGTTGTAGATGAGTAATGGGTTTAAAAGGGTTGAAAGCGTGTAGGGACAAACGGGAAATTAAAATGAGAAACTTCATTGTTGAAAGTTTATAAGAGAAAGGTTCAAACATTTATGGGGATAACGTGGAAATTGAAATAAGGTCGCCATGTTGAAATATATGCCTTTTAAACAATGAAAAACTTAAGGCGACTGTCTGCTCTCTATCTAAAATACCATATGCCAACATGCGGTTCACAAGAAGAGTTCATCTGCTGGGGGAGGGGTTGGAGGGAAATGTAAGGGGTTGCAGTTTGTCAGCCAGGTATATAGGACTTTGTAAATTAAATGGCTTATGGGAGTTATTTGTTAAATAGGGCGAAAGATTTATGGGGACAAACAGGAAATTAACACTAGGTCTCCATTTTAAAAGCCATGTTTTAACCTCGTAGCATGAGGCGACTGTCTGCTCTCTGATTGAAAAGCGTTATGACAGCATACGTTTCACATTAGGAGCCTGTCTGTTTGTCACATGCTGGTACTACTTTGAAATTAAATGCTATGGTTTAGAGTTTGTCAACCGAGAATAGAAATGAAATGATTTGTCTTGTGTTGCTTGATAACAAACTAACTTCTTTATTTCCCGTTACTACCCTATGATTACATTCATAAAGTTAAAATCTCTACCAATATATAATATTCACATCCTTTCGTACCCCAACTTCCCCAAAAATAAAACGACCATCGTCTTAATCCGTACATATCAATACCTAATTATCTGCTATCGACAACCTAGCACTAAGTTATATACAATTAACTAAACAATTAACAACTACACAGTCATTTAATGTCTACCAGCCTGTGCTATAATTTCCTCTAGCAAATTATCTAATATTAACACCTAATTGTCTACTATCCATAAACCAGTGGTGTACTATTCAGAACTAATTATCTATATTCAGCATAAAGTTAACTACTAACCAGACAACCAGACACGGATAAAAGTCCATCTTCTCGAGAGATTTGGAATTCCCGGTCCACTTATTTTTAGTAACCTGTCAGATAAAGCTTTGCATTTAAATTAAACATAGTTTATTTCTAAAAGTGTAGTTGGAGATTACAAGATAAACAATACAGAAGGCAAAGGATTAAAAGGAATGCCAATGGCTTATAATGTTCATCTCCTTTTACCATACAAAAATATAAATATTTATATGAACATATGGCGGACGATATTAAGTTTTAATAACAAAAGTTAAATCATTGAATACTGAAAGGGAATAGTCTCTTGGTTAAGCATTAGCTTCTGGCCAAATTATAAAAAGCACGTAAATAAACAAAGAGGGCTTACCTGGAAGACGAAAATGTCAATTAAAATGTGTCAAACATTGTGTAGAAATTTAAAACAAATAAAATGGGAGGAACAAATATAAATAAATAAAACTGAAAAAAGTGAGATTAAAAATGAAAAGTACTTCATTCTAGAGCGAATCATTGCGGAGGCAATAGCGAATCGTTTTGAAAAATAAATAAATAGGGGAAACTGCTGTTCATGACTCGTTTCTACATGCGTGTCAGTAATGTGTAAGCTTAAGCAAATATATGTTTCTTTCCAATACATTTTCGAAAGGCGTCGAAAATACAATTATTTACATCATAAGAAAATTTTGCATCACCATGCAAGAAGGCACTTTAAATATTAAATATGTTCATGCGTTCTTCTTGGTAATAAACGCAACAATACAATAAACTTGCTTTGTTACTTTCTGTAGTTCCAAAGAGGTGTTCCGAATATATTCTATGTAAATAAATCTTGATTAATTGAACAGCAGAGTGTTCTAAGTAGGCAATATATATTTTGAAAATTCCTTCTACCCTAATAAAAGTGTCCGGGAACATGTAATGTGATTTTGAAGTCAATATAACGAATCTCACCAGATGTGCATTCCATGTGAGGATGGCCGAGATCACTAAAGATTGAATCATTATCAATAACGACCCCACCCCCTCCCCCGACGTTCAAATCTTACGCAAACTAAATTTACTTTGATGGGTGCAAATTACATATGTGAAAAATGGCAACACACTCACTTTCACTGACCATTCATGGAAGAGAGTCGAAGAAACTGAGCTACATATTTATGTATTATAATAATGGCGAGGTCATAAAAATTGTATCTGCTCATGCGATCTTAAAACATAGTCACGATGACATAATTTTGCCGATTATTAGGAGTACCAGCAAAGACATGCTATTTATAACTTGATAGGACTGGTCAGCAGTTATTTGAAATTTCGCACTTACTATAGAATGCAGTCCGTTGAATTTGTACATCTAAGAGTTCCTGGCCTACTTAACCAAAACAATCATGATTACCTGTACTTAATGAATCTAACTGTTATATGATTATATTTACTATTTTACTAACGTTTAGAACCGCTCCTGTGGTGTAGTGGTTAGAGCGTCAGCCTCGGATGCGGGAGGTCTCGGGTTCGAACCCCGGCCGAGTCATACCAAAGACTTTAAAAAATGGTACTAACAGCTGCCTCGCTTGGCGCTCAGCATTAGGAGGTTAGTGTTAGGACTGGTCGTCCTGGTGTCAGGATAATGTGCCTGGGTGGGACATCATGCCACATGTCTGCGGTATGATGCCCCAGTGCTAGACATCACTATAAACTGTCACACTGGAGACATCGTAGCGATATGACTGAAAAACTGTTAGAGCTACGTTAAAAATCTAAATGACACACACACATACATGCACAGACACACACACACACACACACACACACACACACACACACACACACACGTTTAGCTTCTAAATTTAGCTAGTGACATTCTTAATCAAAAGTTCACAGATCGGTTTTAAGTCCCACCATTCCTCACTCATTGCCGCTCCAACGCAGCCCAACAGCACCACTACCAGTCCAACCTGTAATGTATCTGATGCATATGTGCAGGCATGATACAATCCGTGTCTGGCATAAGATGAAATTCCAAGGAACAGGTAAGATAAATTATGTACAATTACCCTCACACCTACAGACAGGAGGTAAGATAAATTATATAATAATATGCCATTGCCCTCACGCCTACAAGCGGCAGGAAAGGTAACTTATATGAAACAGAGTGTCGCTATTTTATTTGTAGATCAATCAGTTTGTTGCAAACTGCTGATTTATGCGATGTCAGTTTTCACTTAGAACGACGACTGTGGTGTCAACCAAACAGCGACTTATACAATTTTATGTAAGTCTGTTTTGTGTCATGATAATTTGTGTAGAACTTTTACAAGACCCTTGTATGAAGAAGATAGTATGTAATCACGCGAGAGTTTTAACTGAACAATACTTCAGAATTTTTAACGATAATGCTAAATAAGAAATATCTCTGAAACGATTAGCGACGAACAAATCATTAGCTGTATGATAATGACCCATACGTTGTCAGAAGTATAGCTTGTAAATCTTGCCAGCCATACAACGTGCGTGTATGTGTGTGTGTGTGTGTGTCTGTGTGCGGGTGTGTGTGTGTGTGTGTGTGTGTGTGTGTGTGTGTGTCGCTTGACTCACTGACTTTGCATTTTTTTTCACTGATCTGGCTTAAAGCCTTTAATCCCACCCCAATAACCTAGTCCTACTGTCACGTGAACATGCCCAAGGGAGAACATTATCCAAATGAGCTTCGGAAAAAGAAAAGTCATGTAGGGTAGAAGACGTCAACTTAGATTAGCAATCAATAAATCTGTTATTATCATAAATACTCAGTATAAGATGCACAAGGAACACAAGTTCCATACCTACGAGAAGTGCGGCGCGAGTGCATCAATGCTCGCGTGGCAACAATATATGGACATGAGTGTAGCCACAAATATTAGGATGCATTACAGACACAATCATTGAACATGAGTGTAGTTCCCAATGCAGCTATGCTCGCAGAACGATCATTATTTGCATTTAGCGTTAATGTTCGATGTCTGTGTTGTCTGCCAATATAGCTGGTTAACTCTTGCATAAGGATTTATTAAATGGGGGGGGGGATGGGGTCTCATGGCATTCAATTCTCAAAGGAAAATGGACTTAATCAAGAAATGCATAATCCTGGCGTGACAGTTGTTATCTCAAAACGAAATTATACATTTCTTGCTTTTATTCAACAGTGTGCCAAATTGATATTTTATAATGTGAAAATTACTAAAAGAATTGTCTGTAGGGAGTGCTAGCTATTATTTGAGAAACCGAAAAGTTATTATAGCAAGTCAATGCATGCTTACCATTACATGGGGCCATGTGGATATATATATATATATATATATATATATATATATATATATATATATATATATATATATATATATATATATATATATATATATATATATATATATATATATATATCGTAATCCAAAATGGTGTAGTCTTCATGTTGACGTATTATAAAGTGTGCCCGCTAATAGTTTTCCATCAGCCTCTTAGCGTCAAGTATGAGTTATTTTATTTACTTATTAAGTCTTATCCGTGGGTATATACGTTACCGTGTTATACGTGCGTTCTCGATATTGCTGGTTCAAGTCAAGCTGGAGGAAAACTTTATAGTTTTCTTCATAACTGAGGCAACGTGGAAGCTAGAGTTAGTTGTAAATTAAAATATCAGTCACTCAGAAGATGTTTGGTTGATAACATTTGCAATTACTTCTTTGAGGCGTACTTTGGTTTTAACAACCTCTGGGCCTTCAAAAAGTCGTTTCGCACACTAAGTTATCATCTGGGGTTGCATTCAAACTGTTGTAATTGATATTGACTACACACTTCTGCTGACAATATGAACTTTAAGATTAAACAGCTTATAATCGGTAGCGTGAATATAAGCTCAAAGATTCCAATTCTCAAGCACATCCCGAGCAGAGATACTTCATTTTATACTAAACAATTACTTATATATATATATATATATATATATATATATGAATGAGGATTTAGCATATTTACAGCGGTGTTGCATCTATTGTAGGACAACGTCGATATATGCTTAGGATGATTGTATGTATAATTGCAGTAAGATTCGTTGAGAGTAACTGCAACCGAGTCTGATATTATAAATACCTGTATCTGTTATGTAATTTGCCTAATGTGTTTTGTTTTCAGCCTGTGATCGGCGATTGTTTTACATTTTTGATTGTTTTGTGTTACTGTTCCGTCTAATGTAGTGTTTGACCTCATTACGCTGACTTTGCTTGGGTTCATTTCCGGGTCATCGTTATTTCTTATTCGAGCTACCATATTTCTGAAGTTTTATAGAAATGTTTCGTTAGTATCCTTCTCCACAAAGAATTGTTCTTTGTGTTAATTAACTGTTTTCTAATGAAAATTTATTAAGATACCGTGTTCTTCATTGAATGTTGTTATTTTCTTGAATGAATTCAGTAGTGAGGTCTAGATTTTCTGCGGTGCTTTTCCAACGAATTCTGTACGAATTCTACAGAATTCCGTACGCTTTACAGGATTTCATGGGGCATATAAAAAAAGTGACTTGGTATAATTGGGAGGATGTTTAAAAATTCTTCTTAAGGAACCATCCCTATTTCTGTCAAAAATCAAAATTACTGGGACATATATTAAGTTCATTAATATTTTAACTTGTGGTTAATAAAACTATTTGACTAAAGTCTATTTCAGATACGGGAGGGAGACGTTTTGCATATCGTTCATCCTCATATTTTAAAATTTGCAGGATATGTACTTTATTAAGCAAAATCGTTACATATAAATTATTTCGTCAGCATTGCAAACATGCAGCTATAACGGTACAGAAAAGATTAAATCGCTATTTCTCTTAAATGCGTCAAATTGATTTGTCAAAGATGCTCAAAAGACGTTGTTTGATTTATGAAATACTTATCAAGAGCTTCTTGATATATTAATCGAACTAAGAATTATGGTCGGCAGACCAGGAAGTGTCAAAAGAATTTCTGTTTCAGGACACATCTAGGCATTTTCTTCCGTGTGAAGCATTCTTGGAAGTCCCAGGAAAGTTTGTACGCAGCGGCAACAATGTTGTATTTAGCCCGACGGCAAAGCCAGACTTGTTAACAATGACCATGTTTAAACTACGCAGGTTATCTCATCGAGGAAATATAATTCGAAGCCTGTTTGGATAAAGTTGGCATCGTTACAACAATTCTCGGACTCGCCAGGTACAGCGACGTTTATTCAAGATCCGCTAGCCCGTCATTGATATTTTGTGAAAGACACTAACACAACCATGCTGATCATACCCCGCAACCCTCTGGTATGCCTGCCAGATCCGAAGGTAATAGCGGCCCTACGCTGTCTGGGATCATCCCGGCATTAAACATTGGCTATGTAAAGCGATGGAAACAGATTAACGATCACTGGGAATTTTCCTGCATGTTGCATCCTCACACATATTTGGATTTTGCAGAAACGTTGGGAAGGTTATTTTCGAGGTCAAACGCACAGTCACGTTAATTCATAAGAACTGCGCTGATGATGCAGTTTGGCGTCATGATAATTTGCCTGCCGGCGGTAAAGTTGAGTCAATTCAAACTTACGCTTTGGATGGCTTCAATGGGTCCTTCAGTGGCCATAGACAAACGTTTGACTGATATCTATCTTGCCTGGCGGTACAGTTACACTTTCATTCTTCGGAATGACCACAGGCTCAGCGTAAAACACTACTCGGTGGCAATTCCCATGGCAAGAAGTATGTAACAAGGTATTGTTATGGGGTAGCGTTGGCCGTTAAACTTCCGGTGACCACTCAATGACTCACTGTGTTCTTTGTGGCTGATAAACTCTCATTAGAGTAAAGGCCTATTTAAACTTAGACCTTAACTCCAAGAGGTCTCTGATTCTCTGATGAAGTGGGGGATCCTTCTCTTTAAAAACTTCCTTGTGTTCGTGGAAATGATTTTCCCACGCTTAGCTCTTACCGTGACCCTTGGAAACCCGAACAGGTCCTAGTAGAGATGCTGACAAGCCTTTTATACCTCCCGCGGAATTCTGCAGAATTCTGTGCTTGGCAAGGAAAATTCTGCCGTTCGCAGGGAAAAATTCTGCGACAGCGCGCTTGCAGGGCAACCGTACTCGGCTACCGATAGCAACAAAACTACACCTAAATTAAAAATTGTAACTAAAAACCTATATAAAACAGAGTGTTAGCTAAGTGTGCATGCAACGAATTTATTTCTTAATGGTCAAAACTTGCAATATGAATAAATGTTTTAGCTATAAAATGAATGATGTCGTAAGCAACCCATAACCATTATTCGAGATAAAGACGGGAGTATTCCAAATGTGCCAAAAATTGGAAACGAGGCTAATACCATGGAAAGTTACACATGCATTCAGGGCATAATAACATCGTGAAATTAAAGAGTTTAATGGATGGTCCATTATCAATTTATATAAAAATATAAAATATACCCGTGAATGGTATCAATCATCATTTGGTATTGAATAACGGTAGGTATTAATGAATACATTAATATTGTCCGTCAGTGCTGACAACACCCATCTACCTAGCTACGATGTCTTAAACCCCTCTACGAAATAGAGACACTAGTATTAGTACTAGCACCCACTCTACTTTACCATCGAAAGCTTTACGATGAATGACCGGAATTTTGAACTTAAAAAAAAATGTAGAGGCTAGATTTCCTGTCCATTACAGTATTATCACACCAGAGCATGTGTTTATAGCATTTCAACTCCTGGCAAATAGGAACATCCAGATAATAAATTCGACTGTATTTTCGCCACTGACATTAACCGAGGTCTAGCTGAAACTAAACAGTCATTAAAAACCCATCCAAGACATTTTGTTCGACAATGGACATAATAAAGTCGCGCTTGTGTATTATCGGCTATTGAAATACCTGGGACGAAACCAAAGCATTGACATAGGCTTCCATATTTCTAGTTTATGTCTTTACTACGGTATATCCGATTTATTGCTTTAAACCTCGAACATCCAAAAATGGTTAAGCAGTCAAAGCAAGTGTAGGATAAACCGGTAACACTGAGTATAGATGCAGTGGTCTGCAGGGCTTGAGCGGTTGAATGAGGGTCATTACAAGGCCAATGGAAAAGTCATACAAATTCTTTAAACGTCTTTAATAAAATGTCACATTTCTGAAAATATTTCACGTTCAGTCGTGGTTAATTCAAAAGATATCTGCCTTGATGAATAAACAAATCGGAGTTCATTTGAAACATTCCCGAGGCAAGTTATCTGGGAAGTTTGATGAACTTGCATCAATGATTTCCTTCACAAGGTAAACTGAAATCGTTAACCCGTATTCAATAATACGACCCAGAATGCATTTGGCCACCTACACGCTGATAATCAAACATTTTTAATTTTTCTAACTCGTACAAGTTTGCATCGCCACGTGAAGTTGTTTCTTATTAAACCCACAACATCTGCTTTATTTAACGCCGCCTTTGTAAACTAGGCTAGGCGGGCACCTTGTTGTTAAAATACTGCATGACACTCAACAGTGAATTCAATGATGTGGAAGACAACATATCAGAGCTGGATAAATCAAGATATTGGCAACCGACGGAAGTGTTATGATGCCATTATTAAAGCCCTTAACAACTGCAATGCCTTCATTAGTAGTCAGATGCTTTGCTACAATCATATAGCATTTTATGGAACAATGATGGAAAAAGGAGGCAAACGCTTTACAGAGTAATTGTTTGGTGACGTTAAGCATGAAATCGAGGACGAGCCGATGGCATAACTTGTTGGTGTGACCGTCGTTGAACCTATTATGTTGTACCCGATTCGTTTGTTTACCGCGCGAGCGTTGATGCGAATCTTAGATGTTTTGAATCTGGGTGAATTCGTTGAATCCAGGGCTGATTTTCATGTAGATGAACGAATTAACTACATTAAGTCCTTACGTTAACTTTTAGCAATTTATGTAAAGTGTTTGGCGCTTTGGCGAGACACGCCATGTTGTTCGCAAGAATATGGAATGAATAGTCGAATTCTCTTCTCTTTATCCGAATTTGCTACTAGACAATTTATTTGTTTGTTCGGCAATAAATGCAAGGTAGAAAAAGACGAGGAAATACTCCTCCTTGCCTTTCTCCTTCACATTTGTTAAACCAATATGATAGAGTATCATTTATCATTCTGGAACTCTGGGTATCAGTACATGCAAGGCAGATTATACATCATTTCCGTGAAAATTCCAAGTCTTATATATTCACTAACAGACCACGACGCAACACAAATTCAAACATTTGCATCTGTCTTAAAATATAGTAATTGCATGGCTGCCATGAACAAGATTATATTCTATAATTTCTTGTACATTAAATGCAACAGTTGTGCAACTTTAATTTTTCAAATTTTGGTTGTTGGCTATTTGGCAAGGTATAATTTTATTGTCATGAAAGGTGTATCTTCTTTCGAGTAAAACATTCTAAAATAGTTTTGTACAAAACTGGGAGTATTGAAATCGGAAAGTAAACATCAGTGACTGTTTGGAAGGCAACACTTCCGGTCTACTTCGAATTAAATGCGACAAGATGGTGATTGTTTCAGTGCAATCTCTTCTACTATGCAAACGCATAAAGGTTATAATTGTACAATATAATTCATTAACATATTCTTTACAAAGATATACGGCATTTTATTTTCCAAATTCTCCGGAATAAAATGAAATTGATTTTAAGTTTAATTTAAATTGTTGTTTTGTTTTTTCACGGTACTCACTTTTGGCACACATAATGGCCCAGTAGTTGTATTCACTCCGAAGTGTTTTCCTCCAAACTGTGTTCAAGTTGACAAGAAGCGATGATGTACTTTATCATTGACTAAATGCGCAGATAGTATAAGACACATAGCACGGAGTTAGCTTCCTTGTGTTAGATGGGAAGGGTGTGGCTCTGGTGGTGGTGGTAGCGGTGGTGCTGAGGAGGTTATGTTATCATGAGTTTACCCGTTTTATACTGATTGAATCAAGCGCCTGTGTCGGTTGGGTATGACAGTTGTGCCGCTTCCATGCAGTAGTGATTACTCTGACCACGTCCTTATTATTCGACTGCTCTTTTTTTTTTATTTCGCGTACTATTTTAATAATTGCAGATTCGAATCTTGTCAAGTTTAATTTCAAGATACGATTGTTCTGACACAATTAAATGCTGTTTGGAAGAGATAGAATAAAATATACAAAACAATATCATTGAAAGTTTCCTAAGTACTGGTTTGTATGTGTGTGGTTAGTGGATTTTTCGTGCTTAGGTCGAGCTAAGAATGAATAACAATGACCATATATAATCATTTATATGTCCGGACCAACAGCAAACTATATAGACCATATTGCACCAAACGTTCACGGTTTTGTTTGTTTTACTAATTACCCATAACAGATCCACAGACCCTGATATGCCAGCGCATTATGCGACACCAGAGCTGGGTTCATGCGGTATTCAATTGGATCCTACATTTTCGCGAGTATATACTATGTTTGCTTATATTTTATGTATGAATCATTACAGGAATAGCGCATTAATATGCATGTCATTGACTTTGAGGAAATATAACCTTTACATGACTAGATTATAAACTTCTACATAATTCCCAGCATTAATAAATCATTTCCCAACATGTAAATGAGATATTAATTTATTTAATATAAATGGCTTTTTTAGTTGTTCAGATGTGTGGTTTAAGTATATAACACACAATTATTAAAATATATTGATTGGTTGTCTCTTTAAAGAGCATTCTAACGTATTTGATGAGACTTCTTTGTAGGATAATACTATCTGAAAGTCATTCAAAGAAAGTCCAAAGTTATGCCTTGTTTTATCTTGGTTCATAGCGTCTGATTCAGGTGGGTTTTACTTCAAAACGAACTAGTATACGGTATGTAATTCTTTTACTATATAGCCCAGTTAGTATGCGTGCATACAGCAACGTACATATAAGTACAAAACGTAAGTAGTATAGTGGGTTACCGTAGCGTCAATGGGAATTAGCATTACAGACCCCCCCTGGGCCAGTATAGCGTCAAGAAAGTAGGTCAACACCCTGGGCCAGTATAGCGTCAAGAAAGTAGGTCAACACCCTGGGCCTGTATAGCGTCAATGGAAATTTTTGTAGAGCGGTGACTAGGAGACTGGGGGTTTGTAGAGCGATAAGCGACAGGTGGCATGTTTCTTTTTTTAGTAGAGGAAGGGTTTTATATATATATATATATATATTCGTTTAGGGGGAGACCAAATGAAAATTAAGATCTTTTCGAGGTATTGGAAGTGGCCCTGAAAAGGGCTGTTGTTTGTTATGTGATGTTAACACTATTCTGTTAACATACAGGACATCGCATAGGTCTTCTTATCTTCCTCAAATTTCTCAAAGTTTGTCTTAAGCTGTGTCTCACTTCTGGTCCGTAGATGAGAGTCCGCTTAAGACAGCCTTGTCTTTCCACATAACATCTTCTTTTCCAAAGAGTGGCCCCGGTGATCCGGATGACAGTCCATTTTGTTTTCACATACATGGGTAAGTCTGTACGGAACAGCATTGAGGATACCAAAGTAGAGGATTCTACGTCGATCAACATCTTCTCTGTGACGAGAACAGGTGAAGGGAATGAAGTGAACCGCGTTTATTTATAGTGGAAGACCGGATCGAAACGGATTGAAAGGGTTCACCAATCCCAACACGCGTTACAAAATTCAGTCACTTCGCGGAGTCTGTCTTCCAATCCGAAGAGAGCTACCTGTGACGTCACATTTCCTATATAGGCACACTAGCGTCTGTGCGCAGTGAATCGATGCGGTAGTGTTTTGTGAAACATGACGGAACCTAAGAAGACAATGAATTGGGGTGCACCGGCTGTGGAGACGAGAAGTAATGGTACAGCAGCAGCTACCAAAGTGAACACAGTGCTACTTCCCGAAGAGGTTGATTTCAACTGGGATTTAGTGGATTTTTTATCTTCTTCCCAAGAATTTGTTCCGGTACCAGTACCTTCGCCACTTTCTCCTTCATTACCACGTGTCGACGATTTTAAACAAAGACAGAGAGAAGAATTGGAGAAATTTTTACAGCAGCAGAAAGAAGCAGAGCAAGCATTTCTTCTTGAACAGAAACAGCGAGAAGAAGAAGAAGAGGCAAGAAGGAAACAACAGGAAGAAGAAGAAGCAGTAGAGAAGAAACAAAGTCTAGGAGAGAAGGAGAACAGCGAAAGTCAAACGGTCACGGTACTCTTGGACATTTTGGCCGAGTTAAGAAGTCTGAAACAAATGTATCAGACTTCTTTATTACGACCCAAGAGAAAAAGACCTTCCCGAGCCAAACAACCTAACCCTGTGACTACACCACAGATACCACCCCTAGTGATATCTACTAAATCATTGACAGGAGCAAGTCCACAAGTAGGCCTTGGCCGTGGCAAAGGCTTAAGACAGTTAAAGCGAATTGATTCTCGTTCCTGAGTTTGTTCTAAGGAAAAAAACAAACACTCAACAGTCCTTTTCAGGGCTACCCAATACTCTCGAAAAGAGTGACTATTCATTTTGCCAAAATCAATTAAAACTCAAAATCCCTTCTTTAACCCTATGATGTACGTGTTGTGAGTGTATGAGTGTAGGTCCTTATTATTTCTAAATAATGAAAACCAAGAGACACTTACGTTTTTTTCAGTTTGGTCTATTCTGTTACAAATTTTTTACAATTCAATATCACAACATAACACAACACAACTCTTTTAAAAAAAGTTCATAGATTTCTTCTGTCTCTTTTTTCTTTCACTCTCTCTGTTTTTTCAATTTCTTCACTTTTACACTTTTTTCCTCTTCTTCGTCTTCTTCTTCCTCACATTTTTCTCGTCTTCTTTTCTTTTCTGTCTTCTCTTTCTGAACGTGTCTGGGTTCTTCTTTTGTCAAGGCTACCTCTGTTTCTTCTTCCTCCTTCTCCTGCTCCTGTTGTTTCTTAGGGCACTCTGAAGACCAATGTCCTTTCTCTTGACAATGATAACAGGTATCTTGACTTTTGTTTCTTTTGACACTGGCCTTGCTTCTTTGACGGTCTGGACATTCTGTAGCCCAATGCCCTTTCTTTTGACAGATATAGCAAGTATCTTGACTTTTATCTCGAAAGGAAGGAGAGTAGTCCGTTGGCTTGTCTGAAGAAAACTTTCTTATCACACCTCGCAATGCTCTAATCAGAAGTTCGATCTGTGTGGGTTCTTCCATTGTGCTGGTCGGCTTGAGAGCGAAATGAATACTGAGAGGGGAGTCACTAGCCCTTTATATATGCCCTGGTCTGACATAGATATATAGGGGTTCATGGTGTTTCACAGGTAGTCATTTGACTTTTGCCGTCAAGATGAAACGATCGCATCATTTCGAAAAGAAAGAAGAAGAAGAAAGTAAGAGGCAGAAACGTGATTTATCGCCTCGCACAGTAGCTGAAGTCTTGGCACAAATTCATGCCAGCGATTTTGAAGATGAGATGAGTGAACCAGAATCGAAGCCTAAAGAGTCTACACCAAATCAAAGTCCATTACCACCCGTAAACCCTGAAAAGTACTACCATATTCGGGAGACGGACAAACGCTCTTCCAGAAAATTTAGAACCACAGCCTACACGTACGCAGTGAAATTTAAAGATTTCAAGTCTGACGTACCCTTGGAAAAAGCAGAAGGGTTCATCACCGATGTGTGGGATTCTTTGTTAACCACACTAAAACGGCAATGTCGAGCCAAAGAAGACGATCGCTTGAGACTTTCTATTCATCACGACAATTTGAAGTCTCCCGTTTGGATCGAGTTTAGCAGTCCAACAGAATTGACACCTTCCAAAATCATGGACAAGATTCAACACGTACAACAATCCAACGACAAATTTCACATCACGGACGGAAAAGCGACACTGTACATGACCCACGTGTCTCTTCCCCAAGGGACAGGTAAAAAAAAGTTGATGTTGGTAGACAACTTGCGTAACCTCAAGCGTAGTCTCGTCCAAATTAACAATCCAAAAGACAAGATGTGTTTAGCCCGTGCCATCGTGGTGGGACAAACGTATGCCAACAAGAACGATACGGTAGAATGGAAAAGAGCCTGGAAAACTATTCAACAATCGGACCGAGCCAAACAACGAAAAGAAGCAGAACTCCTGTTACAGCAAGCGGGGTTAGCTAAAGACACACCCTGTGGCATTCCTGAAATGCAAAAGTTGCAAGACGTCTTGGCTCCACGTTACACCTTGAAAGTTCACCCTCAAGAAGTGCGCGGACCTCTGTTGTTTCGAGGTCAAGATTTTAAAGACGGAAAATACATTCACGTCTATCATCACGATGAACATTTTGATGCCATTACCAGTATCACTGCATTCCTGTCATACAGTTATTACTGTGAGAAATGTGACTATGGCTATAACAATCGAGAGCAACACAAGCATTGTGGATCGAAATGCTCAGGATGTTTAGCTTCTACACCCTGTCTGGACGAAGGACAAGAACGAGTGCATTGCTCTGTTTGTCAGCGCACGTTTGTCAGTCCTGCCTGTTACCAACAACACCTAAAGACGCAAGGTTCACAGCAGAAATGTGCTTGTCAGCTCTTGAGATTGTGCCCTACTTGTGGACAAGGCATACGTACCAACAATGCCAAGGCGCACGTCTGTTCAGGAAAGAAGCGATGTCACATTTGTCGCCAAACCGTGGACTTGGAACACCAATGCTACATTCAAAAATACCATTCCAAACATGAAGAAGAAGAAGAGAATGACCAGAAGAAGAAAGGGAATTTCATCTTTTTCGATTTCGAATGCATGCAAGAGACTGGCATTCACATTCCTAATTTCTGCGTGGCTCACCGAGCGTGCGAGAAGTGCATCCAAGAGCCTATCTTGACTCATTGCCCTTACTGCAGCAAGATTCCTGGAGGACGTGAAAAAATCTTTCGGGGATCGAACACACTGGCCGATTTTGCCCAATGGATCTTAAACCCTATCGACGAGACGTGGAGCCAAGAAGATATCGAACGTTACGGAGATTGTCATCGCCATGCCACGGTGATGGCTCACAATTTCTCGGGATACGATGGACAATTTCTGTTGAGATACT
The DNA here is from genome assembly GCA_016617855.1 of Megalonaias nervosa. Lineage (NCBI taxonomy): Eukaryota > Metazoa > Mollusca > Bivalvia > Unionida > Unionidae > Megalonaias > Megalonaias nervosa. Next base: position 19,154 of record JAECUM010035076.1, read on the forward strand.
ATACGGAACAAAGTACCGAACGTCCGAAAGTCACTTTGAACGGAGTCAAAATCATTTCCATGCAAGTGGGACAAGTACAGTTTAAAGATTCAATGAGTTACTTGGCTATGCCTTTGAGCCGCATGCCTAAAACGTTTGGCATGACAGAAATGGCCAAAGGCTATTTTCCACACTTTTTCAATACCGAAGCCAATCAACACGCTGTTCTACCCCATTTGCCTGAGGCTCACTACTACGACCCCGACAACATGCGTACCGAACAACGAGAAGCTTTCTACGCATGGTACCAGACTCACGCTTCGGACCCTTTTGACTTTCAAGAAGAAATGTTAAAATATTGTCGTTCCGACGTAGACATTTTACGTCGCTGCTGTGGAAAATTTCGAGAACTGTTCATGGAACACGGAGGGATCGATCCTTTGAAAGAAGCTTGCACTATTGCCAAAGCGTGTTCCTTAGTGTATCGTCAACGATTCATGCCCGAAAACACCCTAGCTGTCATCAGTCCTCAAACGACCAATTTTGTCAAACGTCAATACTCGGTCAAAGCCCTACGCTGGTTACATTACTTGTGTGAGAAGGAAGACAAATGGATCCAACACGCTCGCAACGGAGGAGGCGAAAAGACCATCGGAAGGTATTCAGTAGACGGCTGGGACTTAGAAAACCCCAAGATCGTGTACGAGTTTAACGGGTGCTTATTTCACGGATGTCCCATCTGCTACCCTCAACGTGACACTAAAAACCAGTTTTTACAACGGACCATGGAAGACTTGTACCAGGCCACTTGTCAGCGACGCTTGAAGTTAGAAGAGCAAGGATACCAAGTAGTGGAAATGTGGGAACACGAGTACGATCAGCGATTGAAAACCGATCCCGAGTTTAAGCGCATCGTGGAAAGTTACAAGCTGGTGGACCCTCTGAACCCGCGGAACAGTTTGTACGGAGGGCGGACGAATGCCACCTGTTTGCTGTACCAAGTCGACGAGGAGAAAGGAGAAGAAATCAAATACTTGGACGTGTGTTCTCTGTATCCGTACGTGTGCAAATATTGTCACTTTCCCGCAGGGCACCCACAATTGCTGACGGAACACATCGACGTGGACAATATTCGACAATACGAAGGATTGATCAAGTGTAAAGTCTTGCCTCCCACGAACTTGTACCATCCCGTTTTACCACATCATTGCCAAGGAAAACTGATGTTTCCCTTGTGTCGTACTTGTGCTGAAACGTGCAACCAAGACCACCCTTGTCAGCACACTCAGGAAGAACGAGCCTTGACGGGAACGTGGGTCAGCGTGGAATTGTTTAAAGCTCTGGACTTGGGATACCAACTGTTAGAAGTGTACGAAATTTACCACTTTCCCAAGACAGAAAATACCACAAGGGCGACGATTCTCAAAAAGGCATTTTTGCATACTACTTCAATGCCTTTTTGAAACTGAAACAAGAAGCTAGCGGATATCCTTCCTGGTGTCACACTCCCGAAGACCAAACAAAGTTCAAAGAGAAATACTGGAAGCAGGGAAGGCATCACTTTAGACCACATCGAGAAAAGCGAAGGAAGGCAATTGTTTGCCAAAGTGATGTTGAATTGTTTGTGGGGCAAAATGGCACAACGACCGTGTTTACCCAAGACGAAGTATTTGACAGAACCTTTCCGATACTTGCAGATGATTCACGACAAAACCAAATACATGAAACACGTGGACGTTGTTCGTGAGGACTTGCTCTTAATCAATTACGAAGAAGAACTGGACTTTGTAGAAGCCGACGAATTTGGAAATGTCATCATTGCGGCCTACGTGACAGCCCATGCTCGCTTAAAACTGTACGAAGCTTTAGAACTATTAGGAGATCGTGTGCTGTATTTTGACACGGACAGTTGCATCTACATTGATCGCCTGGGTCAACCTCACCCTGTCATCGAAGGAGACCGTTTAGGAGCCTGGACGGACGAGCATCCCGACCACAAGATTCTCAGTTTTGCAAGTGGCGGTCCCAAAAATTACGGCTACGAATACCGGAACAATCAAGGAGATGTGCACACGGAGTGTAAAGTGAAAGGATTGACTCTTAATTATCGCACCAGTCGAGTGGTGAACTTTAGCATATTGAAAGAAGCCTTGCAGTCTGGACAGGATCGAAACTTTAAAGTGACCACCCACGAACCGCACAAGATTGTACGTTTACCCACACACCAAATCGTCAGTCGACCCTTGGAAAAAGTTTATCAAATCGTGTACCAGAAGCGAGTTCGGCTTCCCAATCACTTCACTTTACCGTACGGTCATGCCGATATTGGTCAGCATATAAAAAGGGACAACGTTCAAGGTCGATAGTTCATTGTGACTACCATTGCTAAGCGAGAAAGATGAATCCATTCACACAGCAAGTATCCAGTAAGAGTAAACTCAAGTACGATGCTGTGCCTTGCGATGGTAGGGATGCCGTACGCTATGACCTTAGTGATTCAGTACCACATCATCATGGGAACTTTGCTATAACTACTACTTCTACTACCATGCCTACCATGGAAAGTGATGCTGTACGTGTCAAACCTGACGGATGTGAAAGCGATGCCACTCGTTATCGCACACCTTTTCACTTTACTGGTTTTCATGGTGGATGGCCACCTCCACAGGAAACCAAGCGACTACCACCCTACGGATGTCATGTAAAACTGAGCAAACTCCTAAGGATTTCACCGTACCCTCATCGAAATGAACCTGTGAAAGACGAATATTCGTTCCCTGTGCGTTTGCCAGAATACTGTGATTTTGAAAGTCGATTGCAACCCTTCCAAGGAAAATGGCCAAAATATCTAGGAGGACCTACCCCCGAAGAATTAGCCAGAGCTGGATTTATCTACTTGGGCGAAGGAGATAAAGTCAAGTGCTTCAGTTGCGGTGTCTCACTTCACCAGTGGGAGAAGAAAGATTGCGCTTACCTGGAACATGCTCAATGGTCTCCAGAGTGTCACTACCTGCCTTTAGTGGGACCTCGTCATTGAAGTGACCCTACCATGTTGTGTAAAAAGCTAGCTACGGAGTTAGGAGTCCAACGTTGGACAATCCCTAGACAAGTATTTAAACCCGATGTAAAAAATAATCTTCAAAGATTACCAAACGAATTGCAAGAGAAGATCTACAAGGACATATGGCAGGGACTTGCCAGAGTCAAATCTCAATTAGTGACTGTAGAACATTTGTGTCGAGAAATTCATAAGAGGAAATTGACCAAAGTCAACAAACAAGTCCGATTTATCTGGATCAAGTGTGCGTTCGTTCTACTATTTCGCTTTAGACCATTTACATTTGAAGATTTTATTGACATTCTTGACCGTTTCCTGGAATGGCAGTGGTCAGAAATTACCCACTACGTTCATTACTTTCGCTCTAGGAGAAGTGTTTGACTGACAGGGTTATGGATACTTTACAAGAGAACATTCGTGCTTTGCCTGTGGAATTGAGAGAATGCATTTACCGTGAGTTCGTCAAAATACAAGTGAAACGAAAAGAATCATTGCATCCGTTACGTCACCGATGTTGGAACCACTGGTACCTAAATGCTATAAGAGGATTGATTCTGATGAAAGTGTTCCAGGGGTCAGACATTGATCAACTACTCGTGAGCAAGAAGAATTGTGTTGCTGATAGTGATTATTTTACTACCAGGTACACTTACTGCATCGAATTCCAGAAGAAGAGTTAGAGGGTTACCAAAATCTTGTACACAATGTAAACTTACTTGAAGAGGAAACTTCTGAACGACGTGTGATGTGCAAGTTAGTGACTAAATATTTTGAATACGCCGACGGAATACGACCACTTCTGTGCAAAAAGTACACTTATAGCAGCCGAAAAAAAGAGGGTATAAAAACGTTCTACCATGCCACGACCTTTATCATTCGTGATACAACAGATTCCGTGGAAGGAAATCAATGACAGTATTCAAACGGTAGAGGATTACCAACACCTATTACGAGAACTGTCTCCATTGAATTGGGGTCGACGTGTAGTGTGTGTCTTAGTGACTTGCTTTCTGGGATTTCGTTTACCAGCTGATTCTTTGTGGACTCTTTACGAACAGTACCTATTACTCCAAAACAAAACATGAAAGTGATCCCTTTAAATGTCCACGAGAGACTCATTCTGCTCAAAGCTTTGCGCTTTCATTTGGATACTTCTCAACCTCTACGGAAAAACAAGATTCGTCAACTTTTAGGCACTGAAGATGTGTACGACGACGTGTGTGTAGCTTGTGACTTACACCCTCACTGGACAGATGTACGTGACTGGAAAAGTTGGGGGTTTGAGGCTTGGGCTAAAGAAGTGGCACACTATGCCCAAGATTTGTCATCCTAAAACATTAAAACGTACCGTGAAAAAAGTCACTTTTAAACCTGTGTTAGTGTCCATACCAGAAGAACAGTCTGTCACCGAGGAAAACCACTCTCTTCAAGACAGGACTGTCATTGACATTCCTGAAAGACCATTTCGGGAGGACCCTTGTGTGACTGAACCAAGGAATGTACAGACTCTCAGAACATTACACACTACTCCTACGATTTCACCTCTTGATCACAAAAAATGTTGTACAGAGACTTGTTTATATTCCACTATGGTCGTTTTGTTGTGTTTTTTATTCCTGTACTTAACCATATGGCTTTTATGTATTTTTGTCTTTCGTGTTGTTCACTAATAAAGATGACAATAAACGTGTCCTGAAAAAGTATAAAAACTCTTGTCTTGTTTGTCTTCGTGTCACAAGTGACATTTTATTACACTACTACTACTATGGCTACCTCTACTGTCTCTGCTCCCTCTTCCTCCACTGTCAAAGTCATTGACGAACACGTAGATCGGACTAGTTGGGAGGCCTTGTATCTTCGCCATCCCTTTAACATGCTTATTGCTGGACCTAGCGGTTCAGGCAAAACCGAATTTGTCAAACGTTTGATCGAACATAAACATCATTTGATCGATCGTCCTCCTCAACGAATCGTGTGGTGCTATAAAGAGTGGCAATCGGCGTACAGCCTTCTGCGAGAAAGTCAAGGCGATTCCATCGTCTTTGTGGAAGGCATTCCTGTCGAAGACGATGGAATCGTGTCTGACCCTAGTCAAACTCATTTGGTTATTTTTGACGACATGTTAGGAGAAGACGAAGAAGAAATTAAACTCTGGTTTACGCGCAAAGGGCATCATCGTAATGCCAGTGTCATTTACATTACCCAAAATTTGTTTCAACAAAGTAAAGCCCATCGTACCATCAGTCTCAATGCTCATTACTTGGTGTTGTTTAAAAGCCCTAGAGATAAATCGCAAGTACAAGTCTTAGCCAAACAGTTAGGAACGCCTTGGCTGATTCATGCGTACGACGATGCCACTCAAACCCCACACGCTTATTTACTCGTGGATTTAAAACCCACTACTCCCGATTATTTGCGATTTCGTACCCATCTGTTTCACCCCTGGTGCCAAGACGGAGGACCTATCGTGTACACGTCTCCGTCGTCGACTTAATCACCCCAAAAATCTATAAAAACCTCGGTCACTTGGACTCTGTCTCACACATTGTCAACATGACGTCCCTTCAGTCTCATCTTCCCATTAAATTGATTCGTGCCTTGTACGGCATCAGTCGCGAAAAAAATCCACAAATACGTGCTCGTGTCTTAGAAGCTAGTCTCAAAGAAGTCTTACGATGGTTTACGGTGACAGCACGTCAATTACTGCAAGGCATCATTCAGATTCCACATCAAACCAAACGTTTTTTTGAGAGAAACAAAGTGGCCTTGACGTAACTAGCCGATCCTCGCATTGACACTCAAACCAAAAAGCAAATCATTTTGAAACCTGGAGGAAGTGGATCTTTAGGAGGTGTCATCATTCGTTCCCTCTTAAAATGGGATCCTAATGCTCCCAAAGT